>WSXT02180164.1:0-21313 GCA_011762715.2 Neuroterus valhalla | reverse complement strand
AACGTAAAAACTATTTTTTCGGAATCAGGAGGTCTCAAAACGTGGACATTTAATAAATCCCGCGAAAGTCAATTTTCTCAAAACCAATACCTTCTCATTATGATGAAAATGTGAAAAACGAGGAGAGAATGAGAGATAGAGGTAGGAAGGATTCTACGAGGAGGAGAGAAGAAAATAATCAAGAGGGGAAGAGAGGTGGGAGAAGAGAAAAAAAAGGAGAAGAAGAGAAGCAGAGAGGTTAGAAAAGGAGAGGGGAAGAAAAGAAGAGAGTTAAAAGAGAAAAAGAAGAGGAAGAAAGTGAAGGAAAGAAGAGTAACTAGAACAGAGAAAGAAGCAAAAGAGGGAGGGGAAGAAGAAAACAGGATATGAATAAAAGAAAGGTTCTGAAGGAAAGAGGACAAGCACAGCGATACAATGCAAGGTATGAAAAAAAGTTTGAAGAAAAAAATGTTTTTTTTTTGTAGAGTCCTCCAGGAGGATCTTAACGACTTTTTGAGATTTCTCAGAAAATCGAAAATTCAAGTTTTGGTCGCACAAAAAAAATTGTGTACCAAAAAAAAGATCTGCGAATTTGGTAAAATTAACTTTCTGATAGGACAAGCAGTTCTTGCTCCAGTTATAAAAGAGCATATTCAGAATGTGTAGGTTGCGTGTTCGTTTCTTAAAGAGTTCCAAATGTGTTAAAGTATATTATTATTATTATTATTCATGTGTTGTTGAACTTTTTTTGCTCATATTTGAGCTATTTTGAATAATTCAGGAAGTTTAAAAATAATGTTTTTCATTTTTCAAATCATTTAGAAATTACTTATTTTCAGTTTTTACTTGTGTTCATTTTTTAACGCTAATGAATTAGATGGCAACCTAGAAATTTCAATATGCCAAAATCTATTTTTACAATTATTAGGCATGTGAAGTTACGTATTTCATGATTGTTGAGTGCATGTACTTTTGATTTAAAAAAAAATTATAAAATAAATAAAAAATTTTTATTTCTATTTATCTTTGAGAGATTTTACATAATTTATAAAATTTCAATATATTGTTGAAATAGATATCTTTAACCAAAAAATAATAATAGATTATGTATCATATGAGTAGACAGTAATTCTATATTATATTTAATGTTAGAATGCATTTCTGGATGTATTAAATTCTTTCTTATGTTAACTGCAGTCGCTGTTTGGAGATACCTTTAAAGATCATTATATATCTGTAAATCTTTCAAAATGAATTGATATTGATTTAAATAATATACGTTGGATTTAAACGATTTGATATAAAGAAGTTAACGCCAGTACTGGCTAGCTACTACTCGCGCATCATTCGGATCTCGCGCTTCGCGCATGATGATGTATTTCCCTCGCGCAAAGCGCTCAGCTACTTCCGTGCTTGATGCAGTTCACAGTATAATGCTCTCTCAAAGTTGCAAATATTGCAAAACTGTTGGAAACGTCTACTTTTGTGACGATCATTGATTTATTTTTTACATCTGATGAAAAAGTGTTATCAACTGATTTTACTTGAGGCTCTACTGGCCTCAAGTGACACATTTTCATTACAGTAATTTTGTAAGTGCGTTATCGTGGTTAAAACGAAAACTATATGTCTCTTCGAATAATAGTCGACGGTAAATTTGTAGATTTTTTTAAAATGAAAACAACTCTTGTACCATCCATTTTTTAGTAAAAAAAGCTGTAACTCCAGTTCTATCCATCCAATATTGCTCAAATTTTCAGGAAATATTATTTAAAGTATCTTTTTTTGGAATATGTGTAAGACAAAAGTTGATATAATAACAGTTTATTGAGATAGGGTTACATGATGCGTGTGTACAATTATATGGTGATGGAAATACTGACGTCGGACGGTAACTCAGGCTTCGTGCTAACAAGCGCCTCCTATTTCTTAGCTTGAGAGGTAAATTTGAATCTCATAGTTCGACCGTCCTGACCTTAGTGCGACTCGAACTTTATTCGAAATTAAAATATGGGTTACAAAAATTGTATCAAATTCGGTGTTCACATCATAAAAATTATTGAATATTTGTTGGGGTTAATCGTCAGAACGGAGCCCCGGGCGTACTGTCGTATTATTAAGAGCAAACTCGACTTCTAGAAGTGCTTTGTACCAATGCTTATTAGTCGTAGGGTCTGATAGTTTGGCAAGCATCGGACCTGAAACTCGGTTGACCCTTTCTACTCGACCATTCGCCTTAGGAGAACCTGTTGCGATCAACACGTGTTCTACATTATCATCAGATAGAAAGGTTTTGAATTCTTCTGACGTAAAACATGACCCGCGATCCGATACAATAGTTTTCGATAGGCTATAATTTCGGAAATGCTCTTCAAGAGCGTTTATCGCTTCCTTCGAATCTGTGGTCTTTACGACATACAATTTTACAAATTTCTTAAATCCGTCAATTACTAAGAGAACATGTTGTTTAGCTGAAAGTTTTTCATCGATTGGACCAAAGTGTTCGATGTGAAACGTGAAGAACGGAGCGTTCGGAAGCCCTGTTTTTTCCCGTAATCGGAGAAAAAGAAATACACTCAAGGCAGTTGTCGATATAATGCTTTACTTTGCCGTAAGATTTGAAAACCAATGATTATTTAAAATCGCATCCGACGTTTTCTCGCACGCTAAATGTCCTAAGTCATCGTGATATTTGCGAAGCACGTGATTTTCCATCCCCTCCGGGACATAAAAAAGAAGTTCGTCACCTCGTTTGCGATACAGAACACCGTTCCTCATTTTGAAATACTTATCTTGAGTTTTCTCAAGATTTTTACGCAACTCGCGGATTTTTGCGTCTCGATTTTGACTTATAATTAAGTTTGATTCGAACGAGTTTCCTCCAATGACCATGCCATTACGGCTAAATGCGTCGACGTGAGCCATTTTCGTACCGGATCTGTGTTCTATAACTTTATCATCCATCTCTAGTTCTAAAGCCCACCTTGAAATCTTGTCATTGATATCTTCTTTGTCTAGCGCTAACTTAAGCGAATTAAAATCTGGCAGAATTCTAAATTTTATACCCTGCAAATATACTTTGAATCGTTGGAGAGCGTAAACAATTGCAAGTGTTTCCAGCTCGAAGCTGTGAAGCCTACTTTCGGTATCTGAGGTTCTTTTTAAGAAGTAAAAGATCGGATGTAATTGGTTATCCACTTCCCGTTGGAACAATACTGCACCGAAATCCGATTTGCTAGCGTCGCAGTGTAATTCTGTATCGTCATTCGGATTGTAAATACTTAAGACCGGAGCTGATATCAATTTTTCTTTCAGATTATCAGATGTTTTGAGATGTATCTCGGAAAACCTAAATGAAGTATCTTTACGAAGTAGGTCATAGAGTGGTTAGTATCTTTACGAAGTAGGTCATAGAGTGGTTTTGCGAGTTCCGAAAAACCTTCAATAAATTTTCGGAAGTAAGAGCAGGGACCTAGGAACTTATGCACGTCATGAGTATTTTGCGGAATCGGAAAATTCGTTACTGCCTCCACGCCTCGTTTGGTGGGTGCTATGCCGTTTTCGGAAACTTCGCAACCAAGGTACTCTATTTGTGTCTGGAGAAATTTGAATTTCTCGATTTTCAGTTCTCAGCAATTTCCGACCATGAAGGATAATACTTTTTCTAGGGTACTGAAGCGTTGCTCCAACGTTTCGCTCGCAATCCAAAAATCATCTAGGTAAGCGACTACTTCACTTGTTTTGATCAATTCGGAGAAGATAATATTTACAAAACGTTGAAATTTCGAGGTAGCTAACTTAAGGCCGAAAGGCATTTTCAGATACTCGTGTTGTCCGAAAGGAGTTACAAAGGCTGTATATTTGTCAGAATCTTCGGCTACTGGAATGTGATGAAAACCATCTTTGAAGCTTCTCCCGTCCAGGTTTCCGTGGTATCGTGATCACTAAAGGGGTGACATTAGATCTGACTTGTTTCCAGAAGTCGGCAAATCTAAATTTCGTAACAATTTTTTTAGCGTACTGAGCGTGAATACGGAAGGGTTAATTTTTGGTGCCATTTTATGACGGCGGAACAGAAGTTTTGATTCGAATCAATTAAATCGGGGAAAACATATGTTTAGCCGAGGGTTATGTTCACTTTTCACGAGTCGCGGCAGAAGCGTTGTCTGGAGCGGAAGGTTATATTCACTGTCAAGGCAGAAGCGAGTTGAGAAACACTGGCGACGCGTAGGCCACTACTAGTTCACTTTCGGCACGGAAGGTTAGGTTCACTGACGGAAATGTAAGTGAGTTGGAAAATACTGACGACGGGAGTGCCGCCACTCTTTTACTTTCGGAAGACACTTACGACTTTTATTATGGCGTTTGAGTCGCCATTTCATGCTACAATACATAAGTCGTCACATGCACATTTCACTATCCCTCATTGTTGCTTTTTAGGCGAAAAAGAAGACGAAAGCATGCCTTCTCTTCTCAAAGGCATATGAAACGTAAAAATACTTTCAGGATGCAAGGAGCACTTCATCAAAACAATTCACAACTGCGAATCGCACGAAGCCAAGCCACGCCGCGCGTCGCGTCGCTTCATTCGTAAATCTATTGCTTTAGGCACTTTTCAAAGCTACGAGTGTTAAAAAAAACTACAAGAAGATCGGCATTAGTCTTTGCATATACGACGCGTATCCCACTTCTGGGTTGTAAGACAAAAGTTGATATAATAACAGTTCATTGAGATAGGGTAAAATGATGCGTGTGTACAATTGTATGGTGACGGAAACACTGACGTCGGACGGTAACTCAGGCTTCGTGCTCACAAGCGCCTTCTATATCTTAGCTTGAGAGGTTTTACCGAATATTTATATAAATCTATATCAGAGAAGCGGCACTCTCGGTGACCATTCTTTCAACAAATCGCAGAGATTTTTTCGTCCTCCTGTGTTAGGACACTGAATATAAAACTTTTGAGAGAATGACGTATAGAAACAATTTTCCAATCATTATGATAATTTTTTGTTACATGCTTAGACCTTTTATATTCTTTATCGATCCAAGACTAGCGTCCTACTTATTCAAATGATACAAGATATGAAAACCTATGACGAGAAACGGGATACAAGAGGTTTTGATACAAAGAATATTAGACACGAAATTCTTCCGAAAAATCTGCCCGCAGCGCGGGCACATTCTCTACGCGCGCGGCTTCCTTCGCTCGCAAGTTTGAGCGCCTAGGGCGCGCGAGTTTTGCATCTCGCGCTTCGCGCTCGATGGCAATCGCACCACGCGCTGGGCGCTCGGCCTTTGTACCTCCCTACAGTTGCATAAAAAGCTTGTGAAACTCAAAAGCAAAATGTCGACTACTTTAATTTGATGAGTGTGAATTCTCTGTTGTTAAAGCTTCTCCGGCTTTAACGGATACATTCTTATAGCATGTAGTTTTTCTAGAAATTCGATGAACAACTTTTCTCTTTCAATCTCCTGTGTTAGCCTTAGTTATTTTTTTTTCAAAAATTTTATCATTTCAGTTTCATAGTTATCTTCCCTGATTGAAATTTCCTGATTTCCCTTCTTGATTTTTCATCCTAAATAGCTGGGTAACGGACTCGACTTGTCTTTTTGGTCCCTCAGAATGGGTGCCAAAGTACGATCGAATATGACCATTCTTTCGGAAGTTATCGAATCACAGTTTATTTTTCATTATTTTTTGTACGATCCAAAATGGAATTTTCGTTTTTTTGAAAAAATTTAAAAAATCGTATTCACGATCTCGCAGGGCTCTAAAAAAAAAAACATTTTTTGTCTCTGACTTTCTCTTCAGTCTTGCGTTATTTGCCTAAAAATTCTCATTTCCGTTCATATTCTTGAATTTTGAAAATTCCACAACTCTCAGAATTCTGTTTTTACAAAATAAAAACATTAGGATGAATTGTCTAACTTTTCACTTCCTACAAGAAACCTTACTTAAAATTTTTAAGCCTTGGAAAAGAAGTCGGAAAATTTCAAAATGCTTCCCCTCTTTTATTTTTGATCCAAAACAGCTGGTTAAAGAACTCGACTTGTATTTTTGGTTCCTCAAAATGGGTGCTAAAGCGCGATCGAATATACTTATTCTTTCGAATGTTATCGAGTTCACAAATTATTTTCCATTATATTTTGTGCGATCAAAAATGGAAATTTCGATTTTTTGAGAAAATTCAAAAAGTAATATTGACGATCCTCTAGCGTTATTGGGCTGAAAATTCTCATTTTCTTTTATATTTTTGAATTTTGAAAATGCCGCAACTCTAAAAATTTTGCTTTTATCAAGAAAAATCATAAGGATAAATTGTTTCACATTTTACCTTCTACGTGAAACCGCACTTACAAATTTTTAGTTCTGGTAAAAGAATCCAAAAAATTCTCAAAATGTTCCCACCTTGGATTTTACATCCAAAATAGCTGGTTAACGAACTCGACTTGCCTTTTTGGTCCCTGAAAATGTGTGCCAAAGGGCAATCCAACCCGATCATTATTTCGAAAGATATCAAGTACACAGATTACAGACTACAGACAGACAAACACCTTCGTAAAAACCATTTTTTCTGACTCGGGGGGTCTCAAAACGTGGAGGTTTCATCAAATCCGCAACAGTCAATTTTCACATAAAACCAATACCTTCTCATTCAGAATGAGAATGTAAAAATGTCTTTTTCACGATGGGTGTCTGATATTTGAACACTTTAGGTCTCTATATATTTCATTCCGCGTCCAATATATGAAGAGTAAAATTTCGATTTTTCTTCTAGGTATTAGTATAGTAAGGGAATTCACAAATTTAAACTATATTTTTCAATGGAAACCATTTCTGTATTTATCAATTTATGAATGTAATAATGTTATCTATAAATTTGAACTTGAATATTCCGGAATAAATTAATTTCAATAAACATGATCCAATGTGAATAAGTACCTAATTATTTCAATTTGTTCCGATAAATTTTGTACTTCTTGCAGCTTCCGGAATGATTTTCGCCGGGGCCAAGGTACTTCGGAAACAAAACTCACACATCAAAACACAATACAGGCTCGAACGTTTGATAAACGGATGCGCTAACACAATCGCGCACTTCGCTTCAGGAAAGAGTTCCTAAATTTTTTGCAAACGAGAATCTTAATTCCCTGCTTTCGTTAGAAGTGAATAACCGAAAACGACGAATATGAAATACTGATTCTTTATCTTGCAAGCTCTAACGTATTACTCTTGAAATACTTGTTATTTTATTACAAATAACCTACGAAAAAAAAAGTTGTGAACCGTTTTTCAATCATTACTTCGAGTGCGTGAATTCTTTATCAAAGTTTGTACATTATTGATTGAAATCCATGATAATCTTACAATTTTTCCTTGTATCCGAGACCTAGCTACAAGTTCGTGACTTCACTGTGGATTATTTTTTCCGTGAAGAAGCAAAGCAAGTAGAATATCGTTTTTGGCTTGCAAAGAAACTGCGTGTCCTCAGCCTACTTGAATTTGATACATAAATGGGCTGGCAAATAGAACATTTTTGTGATTATGACGTCTGGAGATCATGGTCTTTACTCTATAATAAGTTTTCCTCAACATGTTGAATATTTGTTAATATTATTTCACAAGTGTTCACCTTTGCCCGCATCACTACCAGAGAAAGGCATAAAGCTTCCGAATCAGCTTGGGTTTATGAAGATGATAGGGTTGATGGGTCAAATATATCATCCGAATTATATGGTTAAAGGTAATAATGAGAAGGAAAAAAGAATATGAGATCGATGTTTTTCTTCTATTCATAAACAGCGTCTAATTTATTGAACTAAGAAGGGGTACAAAAATTCATGACGCAGAACGTAATAAATAGGGCCTAATGGAGAGAATGTCATATATCTAAGCCTAATTTTATACAATTTATTATTCTCAGAATTTGAAGCACATATTGAGATATGTCGTAACGCAGTAAAAATAAAATAAAATGCATAAGATGCATATCCGGATAGTTAATTAGTGATAGCAGAAGTTGAAGAAAAGATGCTTGATATTAGAATATTCTCAACTTGTTCCCTCATTTTCTTGAGTGGAAGATTGGCTCTACTTTAAGGTACAAAAACAAGGATTCAGGCACTTGACAAATATGAATGAAGTTGTGAAGAAAACAGAGGAGACAATAAATATAACGGGTGGTTCTCTCAGTTGGAGTAGTAGAAAGGAAAGTCAACATTCCAAAACGGTTATGGGAACTGGATCTTGATCCAGTTCTCTTAATTTTTCCTTCTTCTTTCATGATGTGGATGTAAACGTAACGTTCCCACAACATTAGTATTTGGTCCTATGACTTGAATCATCGGAGGTCTCAAAGAATCTGATGATGGCATGAGATCTCCTTTTACACTAGCCATGGTTGATTTTGGCATGGAAGCTTCGTATTCCGTATAATTTTCATCATGATGGTTGGCTCTTCCATCGGCTGGTTTGAGGGGTATATAGTAATTCTTATTGCCTTCAAGTCTCATCACAGCGTACCACGCTGTTCGATGTGCTGGTGGATTATTCGGGTCATAAGGTTGAAATTCTCCATAAAGAGCAAATTTAGCTCTTCCAGGTGGAAGCTTTTGTGTTACAACAAGGCAGCTATTCTCTAGTGGAGTAAAATCGAGCACTCCCCTCACGCTGTCTACTGTAAAGAAAAATATTCATGAGATTTTCGTACAATGGAACAAATTGTTTGAGGGTCGGGCCTACTTATGAAAATTGAAATGACAAGAACATTATTCGATTGGCTTTTAATTAGATGAATTCTATACCTCGGAAAATTTTGAACGGGAAATCGTTCAAAATCGATTGCATCTCTTGTATGTAATCTCAAAGTGCATACAGTATCACAGTTTTTGTTTTTGTTTCATGGAAGAGAAAATAAAGGCCGAGGTGCTCCGCTTAGAGGTTCAAATATTGTGATAAGAATTTTCAGTGTGTATTCAAGAGTAACATTGAATACCGAGAATGTGAAGGAATCTAGTCAGGCCACGTCAACTGTGACCATGAAATTTTGGTGATTTTTTAGATAACAACAATAATTGGAAAAATCTGTAAATAATCGCATTGAAAAAAACACTTTAAACCGTTTTTCAAATAACCTCACCGTTTTCATTAATATCACGCAGCGCCCTTGACTGACACTTTTTTTTAATACTGTCAGAGTAAGAATGACCAATTTTTCATTTTTTTTGAGAACGGGATAAAGCGTTCATACTACACTATGTTTAATTTTCACTGTGATCGGAAGCCTAGAAGTTATGAATAATTGGATTTCTTCAAATAATTGTTCATGAAAAATGGTAACTTCGCAAATATAATTTAGGAAAAATTCTCATTAGAAAGAGAAAATGCTTCACAACTGTCATAGAAAATTTCATTCGATTATTGAAAACGAGTCGTGAGTTATTAATTGTTCTATTAAAAGTTGCAAAAATCATTATTGTTAAAAATAATGAAAACGGTGAGGTTTTTAGAAAAACGGTAAAGTTTTTTTTGTAATACTATTATTAACCGATTTTTCCAATTGTTGTTACTTTTTTAAAAATCACCAAAATTTTATGGGCAGAGTTGACGTGGCCTGACTCATATGCCAACGTAGCACTAAATTCAAATTTCAATTGAAACAATTTTTTGCAGAAAATTTTTAATAATTTGTTTTGTATTCTGAGCTCATAAGGAAAATCTCACATTCATATTTCTAAATGTAAACTAATTTTGATTGAAACAATTTTCCGAGAGGAAAGTAAAATTTTCAATAAGGAGAACAAATAAAGAAAATAATATTAAATAATGAAATTAGGTAAGTAAATAATAGAAAATGAAATTTCTGAAAATGAATAAACAAAAAACATCACGTCAATACACTAGAAGTCATTAAATAGTCAGGTTTTAGACATGGGTATCAAGCGGCCTTGAACCATCAACGGACGTGCTGAAACGTAAACACCAATTGAACTCAGCGTGAATGAGACATGGCAAATGACACTTTATAAATCCCTCGGACCGTCTCGTCTACGAGCGACATTCGAGGAACGAAGGTGTGCCAAATCACAATTTATGGACTCCCAGCGTATCGATTTGATAGTTCAATATGGTATACGATTCAGATACGACAACGTGGCACCTAATTCGAATCTTCAGTCGGATCATTTTTCGATGAAAATTGATAATAATTACCTTTCTATTGCGAATGAAAAGTTGCATTTTATTTCCTAATGAAATTCTGCTGAAGAGTGCATTCCAAACAATTCCTAAGTGCCTAAGTGACATCAGTCAATTGCAGACCGGAAATTGAAAAAAAATATGTGAAAAAATCAAAAATCAGTTAGGGATATATCAAGTTTGATAATATTGAAGAATCGTGATATATAACGGCATTTGAATCATCCAGAATATTGCGTTGGTTGAAATTTTTCCATTTCCCTATGTTACAAAATTCGAATTTGAAAATCAGGCACTCAACGAATAAATATTTTCGATGAAGAATTCAAGATTAATCCAAAATTATAGTTTTTTGTCCAGATTTCCAAAATATATAGTAATTCTTGATTATGTTCATATTATAATAAATCATGTTGAGTACACTTACCAGAAAAATTGAGCAATGCCACGCCGGCAAATAATAGAGCGACAATCTCCATTGCTCCACAATACGAGTAGAGATAACAATGAAGAACCCGAAAACAATTTCTAAAGAATTTTTCAGATGCTGCCTACTTTCATAGACGGCTTTTATAGATTACTTTTATTTACACTTCATTGTAGGTGCAAATATCCTTGATCTCTGAATCAACCTTCTAGATTCATCGCTCATTGAACCTTCGGGAATGCCTTGGTGCATATATACATTTTCTCCACCTGAACAAAGCTAGAGGTCATGAGGTTGTTTTTCCCAGAGAAAAAATACGGAACTTGAATGATCTCATTCATGGTCATTACTCAGCAATTGTTCCAGGATAATTCATTATATTATTATAATGAAGTATTTCAATATAATGAATGTTTTCAAAATACTCAGTTATAATGAACCAAAAATTTAAAAAAACTAAAAATCCTTTCAACAAATAATATCATCAAGAGTGAAATCGGTTATACTAGTTGAAGTGGTAAAATATATTTTTTTAAATATTATGACTGTCATTCAAACACATTCGACAAATCATCCATGCTAGGTTCTTTGTGTAATGTCTTTTTACTAAAATTTTACGTTTTTTTTTTGTACCCATAAATTAAAAACAAACTATGATTATTGATGCGACTTGCTATCGTAGGTAAATCTTACGTTGACAAACCACGACATATTTCACCATGCTCATTTTCCAAGGCCTATGAACCCAGTAATGTTAGGTTTAAACCTTACAAGGTTCTGGCAATGAACCGATTTTTATCAAAACTTTTGCATTGTGTTTCTATCAGTGTGTAATAAAAAGTAGAAAAATCAAACATCCAGGCTTTCTTGAAGATAAGTTGTTTTCTTCAAAAAATAAAAAATAAACTATTCATCAGGTCAATTAACTGGAATAAATTAGGCGTCAGAGTCACGAAAATAGTATGCATATGTATATTAGGGTTGCTGGTTCCAAGCTTGAGGTTCAGGAGATTAAAAATGACGGCTCCAAATTTTTTGACATTCTAAAATTTAAAAAAAAGACAATGTTTGGTATGAATATTGCTAACTGCATTGGAAAAATATCGAAAATGATTTTTACCCCAAATTGTCCTAGAAATACCCTTAAGGCCATGTTGAACTTACCCGATCCCTACCTTACTGACATTTATACAACATTTTGTTCAAAATTTCGAAAAAAAAATTTTTTTGCGAATTCTTTCTCAAAATTTTGAACCAAATATTGTAAACAAACGTATTTCATTGTTTTCTAAGGCTTTCCATGAAAAATCAACTTGATATATTTTTCGGTGCTGACGTGAGTTGTTGCAAAAAAAATCGATAATTTGGGCCACGTGACCCATGTTTAACATGGCCTTGAATAAAAAAAAAACCGTCGAAATATGGGTCTTCGCCGGTAATGCGAAAATGATTAATTAGAAAATAATTATTCAGTGCATGGAAATCCTTCATACAATGGACAACAATACTATAGGACTTTTTTTGTCCTGGTACGAAATTTCCAATAATTAAAGAAACCCTCAAAAAAATGTGAATCGTATTTCACGCGTCTCACGCTCGGTTTTTACATGATATCTTGAAACTAATTCCTTTTTGACGGAAAGGTACATGACTAAAATGGTGAACCAAAAAGTTTTGCACAATATAAGTCCAGAACCTTTTTTTTAAAAACCCACCCCCTTTTGAGACATGAGTTACGAAATTTACGTGGGAGGCGCGCGGCAAAACTCACCCTCCACTTCAAGGGTAAATTACGAAAAATTGTGTATCAGGACCAAAAAAATTAGGACCCCTATTCTTTTTGCACATCGTATCGACTATTTGCACGTACAAATACTTTCTTCTTCCATCAACCCGTCCCTAGATAATCGCGAAAAACCATTTCGGGGGAGGGTTCTTCATTCTTACGAAGACTGTTGAGAGTGCAGTAACATGATTGAATTGTTACATTCCTCGAGAATTTATTACAATTCATTATTGTTACATAATAGGGTTGCTGGATCTGAAGTTAAATTTTTAAAAAACTTCAAAATAGCGACTCAGAAATTTCTAAATATTGTAATTAACAAAAAAAACGGAATTTAGAGCATACATATTTGTTATAATTGTTGCAGACTGCATTAGAAGATTATCAAAAATGATTTTTACCCCCGATTGCCGCAAAAAAACCCTTCAATAAAAAAAACACCCCCCAATATGGTTTTTTCCATAATTGCGAAACTGATCAGTTGAAACATAATAAGTCAGCGCATGCGAATTCTTCATACAATGTGCAACAATACTATAGGTCTTAATTTTTTTGTCCTGGTATTAAATTTTGAGTAATTAACCCTCGGAGTTAAGGGTGAGTTTGATTTCAAGCATCCCACGCCCTGTTCTTACGTGATATCAATTTAACAAAAATTAAAATGCCCGCTAAAGGTGTAAAACATATATATTTAAAAAAAATTAGAATAGCCAGAGATGTGATATTCGGCATAAACATTTTATACTGCTTCGGAAATATAAGAAACATGACTTTCACTTGATACGTCATGATAATGTGCTCTTGTATTCGGCACATTTTGTTTCACATTGAGATAAAGGAAGATGAATACATTTACTCCATGTCTTTCGACACATCTTCGTCCTCGACTCCGTTCATCTCTACATTTAGACAAGCATGAAGACAACTGTTTTGTGGACGAGGCAAAACATGATAATGCCACAGATTTCCCATTTTTAATTTCTCTGACTTTTCCCTGACTATTCCCTGACCTCTTTTCAAAAATCCCTGACTTTTCTAAAAATATACGGGAAATTCTGAACCCTAAAAAGAACACAGCAGGGGGTGCAAATCAGACGAAGTTTGTTTTCTTCCAATGTATTGGAAGATAATAAAAACTTTGACAAAACATAAAATAGAGAAATAAATTGAAGACAAATAAAACCGAAATACTCAATACATACATTTCAAAAAAATTACCTCAAGTTTGCAGGCACGATTATGTTATAACACATAGTCATCACAATGCAAAATAAAATTAGGTCAATTAAAACAGTGACAAGAATGAAACAATTATCACATTGAGGAATAAAATTAACTTATACAAGAATTTTACATTAAAGACTCTCAATCACAATTATCAATAAAGTTGACTCAGCATGACAGGGACAAAAACATATAACTTTGAAAGAGACGTATTCAGCATAGAGATCTGATCTGTTATCTTGAAAACAAATCGATACTTGAAGATATTAAAATCTGTCGAAAATTTGCTGGGATGAAAGGTTTTTTTTTCGCTTTTCCTAGGTAAAGTATATACCTAAACAGATACGTATCATTGAAATGAAATTGGTGAATTAATTCTTCAAATTGTTATTATTGATTGGATAACTTATACCGTCCAGAAAATAGGTTCATTTAGTAATTTATTAAGAAAAAAGTTTTAACAAATTGAAATGGTTCAAACAATAAATACAAGTTGGAAAATGACTGGAATTACCGAAGCATAGATAAATGATTATTTACGGAAAAAAAAAAATTTGCAAAGAGCTTCAATAAACCGCAATATCACGTATATTTCAAATTTGTCACTAATGAGGTTGTCTTTGACGACCTTTAAGTTTAGTCTTCGAACCTCAGAATTGACGATGGAATCTTATTTTCTAACAATTTCTTAAGAACATGCTGAGATAAAGGAATTATTCAGAACTTATCCTCTTCATCAAATATTAGATTTGAGAAAAGCTGTAATTTAACCACTTGAGATCAATAAGAAACTTCATAGTTTTTGCGCCACATCTGAATATCAACCGATTTTGCTCGAATTTGGAGCTAATTTGTTTGGTCATTGGAACAAAACTTGCTTATTCTAATAATTATGTAGATTGGAAGAATTAGATTTCTCAAAGCTCTGTAGGCTTTAGAGTACACATTCTCATCGCGACACTCGCGCGCGATTTGCAACAAATATTTTTATATGTAAGGTAATTCAATTCCAGAGGGTATCAAAACGTGGAGATCATGCTGATATTTTCTCTATCATAATTAAAGAGGATGAAATACAATTTCTGTTCTCTGATTATTTGCTGTACAGTAAAAGTATGAATTTTCCATTTTTAGGGAAATTCGAAAAGTTGTTATGATGATCTCATACGGCACTCGAAAAGCAACGTTTTTATTTTCTCTACTCTTTCCAATATCGTGTGTTATTTTGCGTGCATTCTCCATCTTCGTTTTTTTCTCAATGCTATAACTTTTTCAAGCTGATCCGCACCCCGTTTTACATGGACAAAAAATTACTTTCATTACGTAACCTGGAGCTGGTTGATAATTCATGGCGACTGGATGTAAAGCTTTACGTCAAAAACGTCGAAAACGATATCAAGAACGAAAACCGTTTCCCGAAAACTAAAGAGTTTCCACACTTACAGGCTTTGCGGTGCAGCTGGCGCAAGTGTCTCGTGGAAATTTTATTTCTATATAACATTTTCGTAACAAAATTAATTAGTTTTTGCTTAGAAGTATTTGCAGTTATTGTTCCTGATCCATTTACCAATAAAAAGTCAAATTTACAACCTCGAAAAGTCCAAAGATCTTCATATATCTGAAATAATTCATAATTTCCTGTTTCAATAACTAAATAATAATTAGCCTGGATTTTTGGTTTTATAATTTTTTATTGCATGCTTTCAGGAGCACTTTGCAAAAGATTCCATAAAAATCCGTTGATTGTCACAGTTGTTAGAGCTTTAGCCTTTCAAACGTCTAACGTTACTGGGCTACATGTAGATTGACCTCGGAAGGCAAAAAAAGTAGCCCTCTGTAGTGCCTTTTTCAGTCTTTCATTGGACCCATATATACACTCATCAGTAGTAATTCGGCAAGAATTTTTTGAGGGTTTGTTAGAGAAGTTCAAACATACTTTTTCAGATTGAAGGACGTATACTCAGAAAAAGTCCAAAAGTTCTGTTACAAAAAAGAGAAACAAGAAATTTCGAATTTGACTTCACGATTTAAGAATATTCTCATCCTTTATTCAGTAGAGGGACGCACTCAAAAAGCATCCCTACGCGTTCATGTCAAGAAAATTTAAATCAAAGAATAGGAATTCTTGTGACGGACGCAAAGAGAGTAGGAAAACTTTTAACAAAGGAAGAGGAGCGTGTGGCAGAGGATGAAGTCAGTGCCAGTGCTGACGACCGCACTCAGGCAGCAGCACTGGCTGGCCGAGAGTTAGAGAAAAAGTGCGGGAGGCCGTCATACTTTGAAAAGCTACAAAGAGAAAGGGTATACAGTGAGGAGTCGAGTGAGCAGTGAAGCTGAAAAAACGGGGGGTGTGAAAAGAAAGAGAGTAGAGGAAAAAGACAAGCTGGGAAAGGGTGACGAACCTAAAAACTTGAAAACGAAGCGCAGGACTCCGGAAAGAAATAGTGAGAGAGGAGAGATGTTCGCAAAGATAGAAGCACTAATAATTGGTTCTAGGGAAGAAACATGGGGAAGGCTAGATGAATTTAGAGGGAAGGCGTGGGGAAGGATTGATGAGGCGTAAGGTAGGGAAGGAGGTTAAAAGAGAGGTGACAGCAGTACGAAGGAAATGAGAAGAATGGGAAGAACAATGGAAAGTAGAACAAGATAAGGTTTGGAGAAAAATGGAAGTTTACAGGTAGAGGAAATCCCGTGATGGATGACATACTCTCAGAAGAAAGAATAGGGAATATGATGGTTAGAATGGAAGCAGGCAACGAGACAGGGTTTGAGCACTTCCCAGTGATAGCAACTTTGAGACGCAGAGGATCTAGGCAGGTCAGAAGGAAGAAAAAACTAGGAGAGACAAGAAGATTACACATGGGCAGTTGAGGGGAGAATAAATAGAGAGAATTCAGAGAAAAAATGAAAAATCTGGAGGTAGAGAGTACGGAAGAGGACGGAGTAGACACGCTACTAAGAAAACTGAAGAGAGTGATTGAAAAGGTAGGAGAGGAGGTAAGACCGAGAGGAAATGGAGAGGAAAGAAGGAGAGGATGGTGGGATGAAAATTGTAGGTAAAGTGAAGACAGGCTAAAGGAAAGTGTAGAAAAATAAAGGGGGAATCAGAGAAAATAGAACTCAACAGAAGGAAACGAGCGCACGAAAAGACGTTAAGCGGGAAAAGACAGAGGAGAAAGTAAGATACATGAAAGAAGTCGAGAGAGCGGTAAGGGAAGGGAGGGAATGGGAAGTTATGAACAGAAAAAGAGGGGGGACGGAGGGTTTAAATTGGGAAATCGGAATGGGTAAATGGACGGAATATTCCTTGTCCTTGCTAATGGGATTGAAAAATAGGGTAAAGGGTGAAGCAAGTAAGGCGGTTGTGGGAAATGAGGACAAGGGGAATGAGATCAGCCGGGACGAGGTGAATGAAGCAATCATAAAACTGAGAAGAAACGACGCAACAGGTGAGGATGGCTTGGAGAATGGAGCACTGAAATATGGCGGGGAAGGGGTGGAGGAAGGGATAAGGAAGATTTGCAATGAGATCAGGAGGGGAAGCGTGGCCAGAAGAATAGAAGACAGAGTTGGTGGTACCGCTGATTAGGAGGGGAAGTATACCACTTCATCAAACGGGCTTCAGAAAAGGTATGGGAACAAAAGATAATATATGTATATGTGCTCAATCATCTGGTAAATAGAAACTTGGGTCGGAAGAGAGGAAAACTGGTTGCACCGATCCTAGATTTCAGAGCAGCTTTCGATTCCGTGAACAGAAGGGTCCTTTGGAAAGCCATGAAAAAAAAGGGAATAGAGGATGGATTAATAGAGAAGATAAAAGAGATATTCGTGGAGACAAAGATAAGGGTAAAGATATGAGAGAAGAAAGGTGATGAATTCTGGACGGAACGAGGACTTAGGCAAGGGTTTCCGTTACGTCCACTTCAGTTTAGTGTCCAAATGGCAGACCTAGAGGAAAAGATGAATAGGAAAGGAAAAGGGGGAACGATACTAGGAACAGGCAAGCTGTTTTCGCTGGCATACGCAGATGATGTAGTGCTTGTGGCGAATGACGAAAGAGAGATGAATCTGATGATGGGAGCGTTCGAAGAATATGTAAGAGAAAAGGACCTGAGGATAAATGTGAGTAGGATCAAGATGATGTTGTTTAGAAATAGAAGATGTAGGGTATAGTATAAATGGAAAATAAATAACTTTGTTGTGGAGTTGGTGGTGGAGTTCTGCTACCTAGGTTTCTGGTTCGAAGCAGGAGGAGGAAACGAATTGCAAGTGAAGAAGAGAATGGAATGTGCGAGTTGAGTATTCGGGCAAGTGTGGGGAATAGGAAAGAGAAGGTTCAGGGACGACTGGAGGGACTAGGAAGAGAGAACATAATGATCAGCCAACTGAAAAGATGTTGGAATTTTGAAGAGAAACTGAGGGCGGCAGAGGGTAGCAAGATCGCACAAGCGTGTGCACGGGAGATCTGAGAAAGAGAGAGGAGGGGTAATGTGGAGCGTTCAAAAAGGAAGAAAGAGGGATACGAACGGAGTATCGAGTATGGGATTCAGGATACGGGTAGAGAATGGCAGGGGTTAGATGAAGAGATGACGGCAAGGCAGAGAGAGGATAGATGAGGGAAAATCTTAGAGTCAAGATATAACAGCTGGTACAGGTTGGTGAAGAACGAGGGAGAACCGGAATATAAAAAGATCAAGAAAGAGAACAAGAAAAGAGAAGAAAGAGAGAGATTTAGAATAGGAGAGGGGGTAAGAGCATGTAGGTACTGGATGAATGAGGAGGAGAATTTGTGTAGAGTGTGTAGGTATGAATGGTCAAGGAGAGGAATGGATGAAGAAGCTGGAAGAGTTGAGGGACAAATAAATATATGTATATTCATATGTATAATTTGTAATGATTATGTAAAAACTCTTAAACCCCTGAAAGGGAGGGAGTATAAACAAATAAAAAAGACTATTTTACTGGTTCCGAAGTTTAATCACGGGTTCTGATTCCTCTTGGTTTTTTGTCCACTTTATTTCTGATATGAATCCATAGAAAAACTTACTCAATTTTTCAACGAATTTTATGAATTTCTTCGTTCAACTATATTGAACCCTCCACTACTACATTTTTTTATGGAAAGTATCGGCCCATTACCTTTGACTCAGACATCCTTTTATTCCATATTCATATTGTATGATAGCCGTACCTGAAACTTGGCTTACGCCTAATATTATGCCTCTATATACGTGTCAACTTAAGGAGCGTACAGGGGAGGGTAAGTCCTCTTGCCAATCACCCAACTGCTGAGTACCATTTCATCGAGGTACTTCCGCTCCTGGATAGTATGTTGGTGGGTGTGATATTTTCCGCAAGATTATCCAGCGTCCCATGTCACCCACCACACTGATCACTCAAGTACGTGGATTGACCTGATGATTGTTGATGACTAAGATAAGGTGATCTCTTCCACACAACAGTCAATATCATTTCTGTCCAATCATGACCTTATAAGTATCCAATTCCAGCGCACTCCTATCCCCTTCTTTGATGAAACTCCTATTTCTATACGGAATTTTCCCAATACAGATGCAGGCTAATTTTGTGAGCGCCTCTCTACCTATGACTGGATTAGCATCTCCACAGAAAAAGATATCAATAGTAAAGTGATTCGTTTAACCTTATTTTTATCTTATGCTTTCAATACATTTTCACCTCCCCATACCTCGCATGCGAAAGAGGAGAATAGTATTATTCAAGCTGCATTTAAAAACTGTGGTAATGAGTAAAAACTTAGATCAGGGACGGATTTATTCAATATAATCACGATTCTCCGAAAAAGGGGAACAGAAACGGAAATATCTGACTTTTTCTGAGACGGATGAGAAGAATTTTCCCTCATCGTGAATCTCACGATAATGCTTTCTCCCCTGCGGGACTTCTAACTGCCTTTAATACTAAGTCCACACCTCTGGTACATACTGATCCTCTGACATCTGTTCCCACTATTTTTGATAATACTAAATTTCTCTTTTCTGACATCTCAAAAAAAATCCTAATGAAAAAATAGGATGATTTTCGACCTATTTCAATTCTGTGTGCCTTCTTTAAACCCTTACAGCGCATTGTCAACTACCAAGTGAAGTCACATCTTGATACTCGCAAATCAATGGAACAAATGTGATCTGATTTCCGAGTCAGGGATAGCACGCTCACAGCCTCCTTCAAAGTACCTTCTGACCGCAAACTTGCATTCGATAAAAAGGAGTTGACAGTTTTTTCCTTATTTTACTTCCCTACAGCGTTTGATTCGGGTACACATAATTTACTTTTCGCTAAGTTCAAATAGCTTAACTTTGCTAATATGGTAGTCAAATGGTTTGAATCGTAATTTATAATTCGTTCTGAAAGAGTAAAAATCAGCAATAGTCAGCATTCTACCTGTGGTGAAGTCAAGAGTAGTGTCCCTCGATGGACTACTCTCGCCCCCACTCTTTTTATTATTAACACCTTTGATCTTGGTAGCCACATTTGACATTGCGAGTACCACAAATATGCTGACGATTCCAGTAGGCTTTACCTCTCCGGCACTATTGACACCCCAAAGGATATCGATATAGAGGTGCAGTGAGCTTTGACTAGTAATTCCACCCTTAAACCAATCACCCTGCTGATAAGTGCCCCTTTCTCAATGTATCCAAGCTTCTAGACAGAAGGTTGGTGGGTTTGATTCACAAACCCCCGAATGCCTCATACGGTAAGGAAATCGAGGCTCATATTTTTGACCTTGTTCCTTAATGCAATAATATTTTTATTACCTGTAATCTGAATACAAATCCCAATGCTTCGAACAACTTCACTCAATATTTAAAATCATAAGTTTTCTTCGGAGGATTATCTATAGTTCCCTTTAGTTCCTTCCATTACACTGATCCCTTA
Organism: Neuroterus valhalla; assembly: GCA_011762715.2. Classification (NCBI taxonomy): domain Eukaryota; kingdom Metazoa; phylum Arthropoda; class Insecta; order Hymenoptera; family Cynipidae; genus Neuroterus; species Neuroterus valhalla. The sequence goes on along the minus strand of WSXT02180164.1, from coordinate 772 downwards.
AATAGTTAGTGAATCCTGATGACTTGAGTGACGTGATTTCTTCCTACACAAAACTCAATCTCTTTCCTCTCTTATCATGACTTCATAAGCATTCACTACCAGTTAACTTTTATTTCATCTTTCGATAAAAATGCTCTTTCTGTACATATTGTGTGAGCATCTTTCTTCTGAAAACTAGAAAAACGTTTTTCGAGGAAACGATATCAGTAGGAAGTTGATTTGTTCGACAAAATTCTCATCAAATGATTTTAATAAATGCGTGCCTCTCCGTACCCTGCATACAGAAAATGAATCAACTCCCTGGATCACTTGTTGCATCAAATACATAATGAAAAGAAGAGAAAATAAACGAAGATTGGCCAAGAGAACTAAAAAAACTAACAAGCGTTCTCCATCGGTGAACCCTGCTCCTCCTCTGACCTCCATTTCCTCAATTTCTTTGATACTTGACACCTGAATAAAAAGATTCAAAGAGGTCAAATCGAAGAAACCGGGTTTGGATGCTACTTTTATTAAAATTTTACGTCTTGCTCCCTTGTTATTTGTCCTATTCTCGTTTGGTACAGTTGACCAAAATAAACTCTCAACTAGGCAACAATCGATCGATCCTTCTGATACGGTGAATGGTCATATAAAAGAGAAAGTAAGGAGGGTAAATGTTGTGATGAGGCGGATGTATGGATCGGGATGAGGTTGTTTGCAGATGACATTGGAAGGAGGGTGAAGTCAAAATCTTGTTGGTAATAAGGCCTATCAGTGCATGCAGATTAAT
>WSXT02180153.1:0-21314 GCA_011762715.2 Neuroterus valhalla | reverse complement strand
CCCTCCCTTCCTGAAACCCCCGGCCCCTCCGAAAAATCTCCCCCCTTCATTTAAACTCACTCACGGTCCCCCTCCTCTCCCCCCTTATATTCCAATCCCCCCCCCCCCCCTGTCACCCCATATTGCCTTAATGCACTTCCTATCCACTCCTTGCTTTTCATACTCTCTCGTTTTTTTTGTTCTTTCACTTTGATACCTCTTCCGTTATCCTCTTTATTCCTTTGCTACTCCTAACTTCCCCTCAACGAACTGTGTCTCACATTCCTACCCCTATAATCATTTCACTCCCTTCGTCTCATTGTTACGCATTTACTCCATCTTTCCTTTCTCTTTTTTCTCATTCCCTCCCGCTCTTCTTTGTTTGCTTCAGTACTTTCTTTTCTCGCTCCCTTCTTTCCTATTTTCACCGTAATTTTCACTTTTGGCATATTATCTTGCGTCCTCAGGCTCTCTAAATTCCTCATCCCCTTACTTCTACTCTTTTAGCTTACTCATCCTTCCCACCTTCACTGCCCACCCTAATATCCTTACTCTTAGCTCTCCACTTTACTTCCTCACTTTTTTACTTCATAACTCCACCCTGCGTGATTTTATTTCCTTCCGCTACAACTCGTTTTCCTTCAATCATCTCACTTTCCCCTTCTTTGTATCACTAATTTTTTGTGACTCTTTATATGTCTCCGGTTTTTTTTATTTGACAGAAAATGTTTGCAGAAGAAGGATATTGTCTTACGAAATGATTCAGTCTGATATTTATTTATCCCGGTGAAAGAGGGGTGTGAGATCGCAAGATTTTAGCAACTCAACCCTAGAAAAAGCTGCAAATTGAGAAATTTAAGGGCTGGTTTTATGGAGTTGTGTTGAAACCCGTTTTGAAAAGCTTCGTGTCTACGTAACGTGAAGGGATTCCTTTCTGTGAGAGTTATTGCTTGGGGCTTGAAAGAGGGCGGCGAGACATTACGCCGATCAGATCCTAGAATGGCATCTTTTTAAGCTGCCGCGAAAGGTTTGCGGCGTCATTCAACGTTTGTCTTCTGAGCATTTGCTCTGGTAAACCAGAAAAATGCAGGAAATTTTAATAGTTTATGTTTTTACCCTCTCCTCCTTCATTCTGCTATAACCATCTGACGCACGCTATCAATTCTCCTCACTTCCTCCAAATACTCTTCTCTTCTCATCCTTATCAAAACACATTGCTTTCTTTCGCTTCTCAACTCTACACGGCTATTCTTGCCCGTTTCGTCTCCTTCCATCTTCTTTCTGAATATTTTGCTATCATCTCTTTTTATCACCTCGCACTATTTATTGTTTCTTGATTTCTCTATCCTCCTCCATTCAACGGATGTAGGTATCAGGATGAAGGCAGTTCCTTATCCTCCTCCCCCCCCCCCCATATATCGATTATCTTTCTTTCTTTATCTTCTTTTCCGAAACCCTCATAGTCTATATTTTCATCTCTCACAATATCTCGATTTTTTAGAATCTTTTAGAAATCTTTTTCCATCATCGCATTAACTCTACGGCCAACTATCCTCGTTCTTTAATCTTTCTCTGACAGTGTTTGGGCTAACTCCTCTTCCTCTTCCTCCCTCTGTTTCCCATTCAATCTCCCTGTCCTTTATTTTATCCTCGTTTAAATATATTCCTTTGAGCCTCTTCTCCAACCATATAACAGCAAGTTTCTTGGTCTAATACTCTTATATCTTTTTTGCAACTACCTTATCTCCTTCGTCTCCTTCTATCCGCATATCTCTGCTCCAAAGTCTAAGTACAGGAATCTCAGCGTATCAAATAACCTCATCCGCCTAATTCAATGTTCTTCAAATCTTCTTTTTTCCTATTCCACATATCTACATTACTCTGCATGACGAACCCGAGATATTTTAATTCCGCTGTATCTTCTGATTTTTCACCTTTCCATGTGAATGTTAATCTTTTCTTTCTCCATCTCCTCTATTCCCGCTATCGCATCCTCATTCTCTTCTCACATCACTGTTCTCACTATCTCCTGTTCTTTGATCTTTCCTAAATCCTGTCTTATTTGGTGAGATTATCTCTTTCTTTTACTTATTTATGTTCTTTTCTGTATAAATTGAACTACGTTCAGGTTTTTTGAATTGTATCTGTCACCTCTCCCCCTTCTAACGATTAAAAGAGGGATTCCTTCCCTCTTTTCCCTCGAACGTTTTTTGTCCTTTTCACTTCTCTTTTCATGCTCATTTTTATGTGCTGTCTTTTTCTGCCTTCCTTTGAAAACTTCTATGTTTCCCTCTCTTCTTCTCTAATACATACTTCATCATAATCTTCCTGTTGTATCCTTCTATACTGCACTTTCTTTTTATTCATTTACTTGATTCCTCCTCTACTTTATTTTCTTTCTGCTCACACTCTTAATCCCAGTTACCTCTTTTCTCACTGCACTGCCCGTTCTATCTTATCTCATTTTCTCTTCTACCTCTACCTCTCTCTCCTATTGTTTCCCTTATTTTTTCGAGCTGCTTTACGTTTATCTCCCTTCCCCGTCTCCAACATTTCTTATAGTAGGAGATGATCCGTATTTTCTTACTCATTCATCTTCAGTCTTCTCATGTTCTCTCTGACCTTATCATCTACAAAAACGTAGTATAATACTGCTCACCTTCCACAAGTGTATTTTAATGCTTTATCTCCCTCCATATCCCTCTATGTAATTCCTCATAGTCCGAATACCTTCTTTCAACCATTGGTTTCTTTCTCCAATACGTGTGCTCGCAAAGGAGTCTCCCTTACTGATTATTTTGATCCCTAATTCCTTCCTCTCCATCTCATGTCCTCAAATATTCGTCCATTCGCCCTTCTATCTGTTCTCCCAATTTTTCCCTATTCCTTACTTTCCTCATCCCCTTAGTAGGCTTTCGTTTACTCTTTTCCACCAAATTTCTTCTAACAGTGCCTCTATCGGACTCAGAGTTCCTCTTGCCCTAATTTTTTTCTAAACTCCTCATCCCTTATTTCTATGCCAGAAAAATTTCATTAGCACATCCGCAGTTCTTCTCTTTTTTTGTTCATCATTACTTTTTGCTTCTCAGTATATCTTACTTTCTACCCTTCCATTCCTCTCTTTCTATTGTCTCCTCTTCTCATAATTTACTATATTTTTATTTTTATATTTTAAGTTTATCTTCTCTTTGTCCCAATAACCCTTTATGCCACCTACGTCTATTCTCCTTTAATTAACCTATGTTATTTGATCCTCCCTTCTTCCTTTTTTTGCTTTTCTCATTTCCTTATCCTGCATATCGCTTTCTTTGATTGGAATAGCTTGCATTTTAGCGCTTAAGGTTTCAATCCATTGATTCTGAAGGATGCTGGTATCCTCTTGTATTCTATTCATATCGCCTATAATTTTCTTTCACTTTCTTATTCATCTTCCCCTTTTCAATGTCCACCATCTTCGTCTTCTGCTTCATTGCTCTGTTCTCTCTTATTTTTTCTATCTGTTATCCTTTTATCTTCCTTTCCTATCTCTACTCATCTATGTGACTTCCGCTTCCTTTTTCTCTATTTTACACCGAAGATTTCTATTCTCACTTCCCCGCACTCCCTAGTCCATCTTGTTGCACTCCTTTACCGCCTTATACCTCCTTTACCCATTCTTTATATCTTTCCTCTTCCACTAAAATATTGTCAACACTCTCTCGTCATTTTTTCCTCTCTTCTTCCCCTCTAATTCAACCATACACATACATACTCTGCACTCTCTCTTTCCATCCTTCTCTCAATGCATTGCTTCCTTTACTTTTTTTCATCATACCTCAATCGAAAAGTTGCTTTTCGACCCGCTGTAGCGGGTCTCGAATCAACTTTTCCACCCTAGGGTGGAAAAGCCGCTTTTCCACCCGCTACAGCGAGTCTCAAATCAACTTCTCGATTATCGGTATGATGAAAAATAGTATGCGCAACTCGGGGCGAAGCAACGATTTCACTCGTGTGTATCTATCTGCCCTTGCTTCGCTCGGGCAGCTAACTCACACTCGTGAAATCGTTGCTTTTCGCCCCTTGTTGCGCAATATACTATTCCTTATCTCCATCTAGCTGTTCTTGTCCATCTATTTTTCTCTCATTCTCTACGAATTTTTTTGCAATCCTTCTTTTGATATTACTTTATACCATCTATTGTATCTTGATTCTCCTATCCTCTGCCATCTGTCAGTTCTTTGTATTCCGTTATCTTCTTTTTCAATTTTCTCATAACCTACAGTGCTTTATACCTTTCTCCAACAATTTCTGAAAAACTCTTTTCTTTCTACTTTGCATCGCCTTCACTCTATTGCTCTCTTTCCAGTTTCTTCCAATTCCTCATAATACTATTTTGCTAACTCTCATCTCTTCCTCTCCTAGTCTTTGTTTACATTTCCATACCCTCTTTTTCGCCTTTTTTCTCAACCTATCTCTTTAAAACACCTCTCTTATCATTTAAAAATAACGTTCTCCATTTTATCCCTAATGTACATCTAATGTATCTCTTTCGTATCTTCCCTATCTCATTTGTTTCCTTCCATCCCCTGATACGCCTCTGTCAGTCTTCTTTGAACCTTCCTCTTTCCCCATATCGGCTTCATTACTCCTGCCGTTTTCTTGATCCTTTTCCTCATATGCGGTCCATGCTCCCCAGTCTCCTGCACGTTAAAAACAGGATAATTGATTTCCTTCACATATGCTAGGGTGTATATTTTTCCTTTACCTATCCCTACTCTCCCGCAATCTTTGTTCTTCATCTCCTTGCTCTCTCTCTCTCTTGATTCTTTTATTTATGATAAAATTTGGCACGTAGACATTATCCATCATCCCATACCTTTCCCAAAGCCTGTCTTATTCGGTGGAATTATTTTCATTTCCTCTCCTTTTTTCTTTGAATTCTCTGAAAGTATTGACACATATACCCCATATTTCTATCTGGCCTCTCCTTCTCCAAACCATGTTGCACATTATCCATGCCCACTCTTTTAATTTTTTCCCTCCATGTTTCCATGCATCACTCGATATTTTCTCTATACCTGATGCTTTACCCTCTTTCAAAGACCCTATCGCTATCTCCTTTTCTTCCCTAGTGATATTCTTCATTCATCATCTTCCCTTCCTTCTTTCCCTCCTCTCGTTTTCTTTTCCACTCCTCCCAACGATTCCATGAAATATTCTTTCTATCCTACCAACTCAATTTCTTGCTTATTTCTCTTTTTTTCCTTCTCTCTATTTACCATTTTCTATACTTCTTCCTCTTTAATAGCCCTTTCAGCCTCCTCCTTTTTTCTTCTATATTCTTTTGTTCCACTGTCCCCTTCTTTTCCATTTTCTAAATTCCTTTCTAACTCTCTTTTTTCTCCTTATATTCTTCATCCCAGCTGGCTCTTGTTCCCCCTTCACGGACTTCTTTTCCAACAGTATCTCCTAATATTCTTCCTACTTCTCCTATCACCATTTCTATCCTTTCATTTATACTCCCTTCTCTTGTTTTAACCATCTTTACCTTTTCTCTAAATTACACTATTTTCTCTGATTATCTTCCCGTTCAGGATAAATCATCTTATCTCTTCCAGTCTATTTAGTATTTTCTTCTCCCCCTCATTCATCACTTTGTCTTCAGAGTTTCTCTTAATCCCATCCCCTTCTTTTCCTCATTCTTTCCCAATTCTTCCTCTCGTTCTCGCATTAAAATACCTCCTATTATCGAATTGACACCTTCTGATTTTCATTACACCAACTCCTCCAACTCCTCTCATTTTCTCTCCATATCTCCTTTAACATATTGCCCCACTATCTTGTACCTTTGCTTTCCTATCATTATGTCTTCTGCCATTAATTTTTTCTTCTGTTCCTCTGAACCATTCTCAAATTTTCTCTTCTCTATCAAATTTTTCCTCATTCTGAAAATAATTTCCGACAATTTGTTGCACGAAAAAACATCTTTACAATACTTGAACTACCCACGAACTGTATTGTATTTGGATACGTATTTCTTCTCTGCTGATATTTCTTTAAACTGTCGAAGAAGAATCAGAACAATGGTAATAATTTCGGTCGAAATGAGTGGTACTAAACGTCAAAAAGGAGAATAAATAAATGAGGTGTTATGAATCTGGAAAGTCGACCTTGACATAAATTCGAGGAGCCTTCTACCCTCCTAACGGAGTGTTTTACGTACCAATAAAGAGAGCACATGGAGCGTAAGAATTTAAAATTGGAAGTAAGGCGGAACAGTTAATGTCTCTTGTGCATTTATTTATTCTCGACTTGAGAACTGAGGTTTTGTAATTTCACCGGGATGGTGTTAATCTATAGAACATCTTCCACGAACTGCAATTTTGGGATGATGGGTGGTCTCGAATCGATTATTTTTGATCGATCACTTCGAGCCGATTATTATACGGGATTTTGAGAAAATTCTTTGGAAATTGTGGAGAATGGCAAGAAATATCTTTGAAGTGTGCAAGATTTCCAAATATTTTGAGGGTTTGCAGAAATTTGGGAGGATTTCGAATTTTTTTAGGAAGATTTTCAAGGATTTGGTGTATTGGAAAACTTTGGGAAAATTACGAAATTGCAGGTGATTTGCCGAGTCTTGAGGGAATTTCAAAAAATTCTGAAGGAATTAGAGAGATTCCGAAAGGTTGCGCCAGATTTCAAGCATTTCTAAGAGATCCTAAAGATTTTCAAGAAATTCCTGATGATTTATAGGGATTTCAAAGAACTTTATAGGATTACAAGCAATTTCGAGGGATTTCCAATCTTTTCATAAAAATTTTTGAGTATTTAAAGTGTTTGAAAACCTATCCTGAAATGCTAAAGTGCTTGGAAAGATTTCTTTGATTTTGAAGGTTCTGAAGAGATTCCGGAAGATATTTCCAAATTCCTAAGTATACTAAAATAATGAACGAGAATTCATAAAATTTCTGGAGATCTTACGGAATTTCAATGGATTTTTAAACATTTTTAATGTTGTGCAGAAGAGTTTCAAGGATTTCGAATTGTTTCGAAGTCTTTTGCAGAATTTTGAATGAGTTCACAAATATTCAAGGAATTTTAAGAAGTTATGAAGGATTGTTAAAGATCCTTGATGATTCCTGCAGGTTTCTTTCGATTTTAAAAATTCCGGACTTATTTACTATATTTTATAAGAATCAGAAACCATTAATTTATTTTCAAGGATTTCGAAAGATTCCTAAAGATTCCAAAGGTTCTTGGAGAATTTCAAAAAATTCTAAGAGATGTGGAGAGATTTCTAATAAATATTTCGAAGGTTTGCGCCAGATTTCAAGCATACCCAAGAGATTCTGAAGAGTTTTAAGAAATTCCTGATGATTTATAGAGATTCCAGAAGGTTTTACAGGATAACAAGCGATTTTGAGGGATTTCCAATCTTTTCATAAAGATTTATCAGAATTGATAGTATTTGAAAACCTTTCTTGAAATTCTGAATTGATTGACAAGATTTCTGAGATTTTGAGGGTTCTGAAGAGATTCCGGAAGATATTTTCCAATTCGAAGGTATACGGAAATAATGAACGAGAATTCACAAAATTTCTGGAGATCTTACGGAATCTCAATAGATTTTTGAAGGCTTTGAAGAATTTCGAGGAATTCCGAAAGATTTTCAAGACTTTCCAGGAATATCTTAGGATTCGGGAGGATATCCAAAGCTTGTGCAGGATACGACTTGATTAGAATCTTATTTTGGGAATCGTGAGGGGTATTAATAGATATTCAGAATTATTTCCAAGTCTTTTGTAGACTTCTGAATGAGTTCACGAATATTCAGGGAACTTTAAGAGGTTATGAAGGATTGTTGAAGATCCTTGATGATTCCCAAAGGTTCCTTTGAATTTAAAAAATTCGAAGTTATTAACTATATTTCATAAGATTAAAAAAAACATTATTTGATCTCCGAGGCTTTCAGAAGTTTCCTGAAGATTCGAAAGGATTTTCGAGAATTTCAAAAAATTCTAAAGGATATGGAGAGATTTTCAAATATTTCGAAGGGTTGTGCCAGATTTTAAGTATATCCAAGAGATTCTGAAGTTTCAAGAAATTCCTGATGATTTATAGGGAGTCCAAAAGATTTTACAGGATCACAACCGATTTTGAGGGGTTTCCAATCTTTTTGTAAAGAATTCCTAGCATTCAAAGTATTTCAAAATATATCGTGAAACTGAGAGTAATTTACGAGATTTAAAAGGATTTCAGAGGATTTAACAGGATATTAGGCAAATATACCGAGATAATCAACAAGGTTAAATTAAATTTTTGAAGATCTTGAGGGATTTTAATAGATATTTGAAGGCTTTGAAGAATATTAAGGAATTCCGAAGGATTTCAAAGAATTTCAAGGAATCTCTGAAAATTCGAAAGGATTTCCAGAGATTGTACAAGATTTGACCTGATTAGAATCTTATTTTGGAGATTGTGAGGGATGTAAAGAGATCAAGAAGCATACAGAAGAGTTTGAAAGGATTTCGAAGTCTTTTGAAAAATTTTGCATGAGTTCACGAACATTCAACGAATTTTAGGAGATTCCGAAGAACTGTAAAAGATACTTGATGATTCACGAAGGTTCCTATCAGTGAAAAAAATTCCTAGCTATTTGCTATATTTCATAAGATTGAAAAAACCATGTTTGATCTTTGGGGATTTCTGAAGATTCGTAAGGATTCCGAAGATTTCGGAGAATTTCAACAAATTCTGAATGATTTGGAGAGATTTCTTGGTATTCAGAAGGGTTGCACCAGATTTTAGGAAGATTCAAGAAATTCTGAAGAGTTCCAAGAAAGTCCTGATGATTTATAGAGATTTCAGGGGCTTTGACGGGATGACAAGCAATTCTGAAGGAATTTAAATTTTTTTCATGAAGATTTCCTAGGATTTGAAGTATTTGAAAACCTATCGTGAAAATCCTGAAGTACTTGGAAGGTTCTTTCCAATTAACAGAGAATCAGAGTTATTCACTTTATTTCATAAGATTAAAAAAATACATTGTATAATTTTGAGGATTTTAGAAGATTCCTAAAGATTCCGATTCAAGATTACGGGATCAGAAGGAATTTTTTAGGACTCTTAAGGGACCTCCTGGGATTCTCAGGATCTCAATTCCTATCAAGGAATTCCTGCGAGTCTCAAAAAACTTCGAAGGATTACCAGACATTGCGGAATTCAATTGGATTTTGACAGATTCTTCGAAATCGCAAGTGGGTTCCAGAGACTTTGAAGAGCTTCAGGGAATCGCAAAAATTTCATGAGATTCTAAGGATTCCGTACAATTTCGAGAGATACCCAGCAATTTCTGGAGATTCCAAAGAATTTTGGAAGATCGCTGCTGAGCTCAGAGGATTTCCAAAGGTATTGAAGGAATCAATAGAATAAAAGCGATGTCCAGAGATTTATAAGGGTATCAGAAGATCTCGAAGGAAATCCAGATTTTTTTAGGGAGATCCAAAGAATTTGAAGTATCCGAAAATGTTTTACAAAATTTCAAGATATTTCGAAATATTTCCATAAATTATTAGACTCCACCGAATCCTCAAGATCTCCAGGTTGAGCTAAACATTCCATTGGATTTTAGAAGATTCTACGAAATTTTAAGCAATTATAAGAGACTATTCCAAATTATTCTACAACATTTTTAGCAAATCCATGAGGTTCTAGAGACAGTCATTTACGAGATTCCATATGATTTCGCAATATATAACGGAATCATATACGATTTTTAGAAACTCAAAACAATTTGAAGGAATTCGTCGAAGTACATATTATAAAGAAGTCCCTGAAATCTTGGAAGGAATTTGAAGATTTCACGGGATTTAAATCTATTCTTGAGGATTTTGAGCGATCTCGAGAAACTGAGGAGGATTGTAAATTTTAATTAGAAAGATTTGTAAGAATTTCGAACTATTTAAAATTGTTTTTGGAGACTTTCCAATAATTTTAAGAGCGGTCAAGGAATTTTGAGAGATTCCAGAGGATTGTGCAAGATTATTTGGGGTTTCCAAAGGTCCGTTGCGATGAGGATGAAAGTAAAGAATTATTTACGCTATTTCACAAGATTGCGAGAAATTTTATTGAATTCTCAAGGATTCCATGAGAATCCTAAGGATTTCGATGAAGTTATGAAATTTGGAAGGAGGACTGAAGATTTTTGAGGGGGAAGAAAAACAGAGAAATTTTTAAGAATCTTACGGAATTAGAAAAAATTGTGTGATTCCAGAAATTCAAATGGATTCCGTATATTTCGACAAATTCCTGAAAAATTCAAAGCATTACACGGCATGCATTACACATGGATTACACGGAAATACTAGCAAATTTTAGGGATTTTTATGGATCTCGAGTGATCAATAACGATTTCATGAATTTCCGAAGATTTCAGAGGATATAACGCTGTCAAATAGAAAAGAATTCGATAGATTTTGAGAAGTTCCATATGATTGTTGAATATCTCAAAAATTCTACAGGAACTTATGAATTTCCAAAAAGTTTAAGTGAGTTTTGGGATACTTGGAAGGAATCAAAGAACATTTAAGGTTTTTCATGGGATGAAGAGAAATTTAAAGGCATTTTAAGGAATCTTGAGGGATATGGAAGGACTCCGAAGTATTTCAAAAACTTTTGGTATTTTTACAATACTTTCACGAAATTTGAGGAATTTAGGAGCATTTCGAAGTAATCCTATATATAAGGGTATCCAAGAATTTCAAAGGATTCTGAAATATTTCGAGAGATAGTAAAAGATTTGTAGGGATTTCCGTCCAGTTCGGTAATGTTATAATTTTGTAGGCGATTTAACTATTCGGGAATTATCCAATTTGGTTAAATTATACAATTGGCGGGTATTTTATTATACGGTAGTTGAGAATTTTTTTCATTTTGGGCATCTTACAGTTATTTGGATCTAGTTAGGGATTCCACTATGTTTTTGGATATCCGTTTCTTCTTGTTTTATCTTATTAAGATTCTTTTTTTGGGCCAAAAATTCATTTTTTAAGTTGCATTTTAGAAATACTTTTGAAAATCTATCTTATCTTCAAGGACATGGATAATGATGATTTTAAGGTTAGAGTGGTATGAAATTAAATTTTCAGATTTTTCAGATTCAGTTAATAAAAACTCACTGCTTATAGTCAATTTGTCAATTTTTTATTCAAATCATTTTCCCTAATTGAAAATTACGGCGCTTTGTTTAGCATAAAACTACTTTTTGGGATACAGTTCTCCTGATTCGAAATTCATTATTTGAGTTGCCAATTACTCATTCTATTTTTGTGGTTGAAAATCAAACAATTCCTTCAGAATATTTTCTTTTACAATTAAATTGATGTTTTGTACTGGCGATTCCAAAATTCGTTCTTTTCAGTTAGAAAAATGATATTTTCCAGTTGAATTTGAATGAATTCTTCGAATTTCATCTCATCTTGAAGAGGATTGGTAATTTCATTTGAACATTCATATTTTCATTTTCAAAAAAGATCTGTTTTCTAAGACATTGTTCTTTTCTGAATAGAAAATTTGACATTTTAGATGAATTTTTCTATCTTCATTAGTATAAAATTTTTATTGATTTTGAATAAATTTTTTTTCGTGGAGATGTAAATATATGGTTGGTGAAGTCAGACTCTTTGGTATAAAATTATTTGGCCTAAGTTAAGGATTCAACTATGTTGATGAAAACTCATTCCTCTAGGTTAATTTCTCTTTGGTAAAAAATAACTCTTTTGGTTGGAGATTGATTATTCAAGTTGACACTTAAAAATTCTGTTTGCAGTTCGAAACCCAACCATTTTATGCTAACTATTTTCAATTCATTTTTCGAACCGATGATTCTATAAACTAATCTTCAAGCTCAGAAAATTGTCATTATTGAGTTGCATTCGAAAATATCCTTCAAATCTTAATTTGAAAAGTCAACATTTTAGATGAATTTTTTTCTATATCAAGTGAAAAATCTTATTTAGTCGAAAATTAATTTTTTTTCGAGAATCCGTCGTTTCATTTGCTAACAAATTTTCTTCTAATATGAAATTCATATTCTATGTTTGAAAAAGCAACTGTTTGATTAGAGGTCAATTTTTTCGGGTTGAAGATTACACTTTTTTGTTTCGGAAGTCAGATGATTTTTAGTATAAACTTATTTGGCTGTCGTTGCTCGGTTAGTTATGGATATACTCTGCTGAAAAATAGTTTTTTTGGTTGATGCTCCATTCTTTGAGTGAAAATTTAGGTATTTTTCTCGTAGATATTAAATGATTTATTTTATGTAAATTGTTTTGTTTTTTTTTGCTTGGAATTTAATGTTCTTTGAACTTGCGATTCGAAAAAATTGGCTTTAATTAAAAATGGTCTTCCTAAGTTAAATTCCAATATATGTTCTAAAATTTATTTTATTCTGAAGAAAGTTATTTATTACAGTCGAACGTTTATATTTTCGGGTTAGAAACACGACCGTTTCATAAAAAAATTCTATTTTTGCCGGAAAATTCAACATTTCAGATTAGTTTTTCTTTCTCCATCAATTAAGAAATATTCCTTGGGTAAAATTTATTCTTCTGTTGAATATTTGTCTTTTTGTTCATGTACTAATCTTCTTTGGTAGAAATTTCATCTTTTCTGGTTAAAAATGCAACTATTTGGTTAAAAATTAATCCTTCCTGGTTGAGGATATAACTTATTCTGGTTTCATCTTCTCCAAGCATAGTGTTCTAGTAAACCTAAATAAAAAGAGGTTTTGTTATATTGGGACGGCGTAAGGCCATAAAACTTGTCCGACGAACTGCAATTGACGATTATCGATTACCTGTCTCGAGAATTATTCGGGGGCTACGGGAACGCTTGTTTGGTTTGAAAGAAAAAAATATTAATGTAACACATGTGCTCGTGGGGTATTTTATGTACAGCTGGATTTGATCCTTTTCTCAAATTTTCCACGCATCTGCACCTTTTTCTTACTGTTTCTATAGAAAACGAAGGTGAAGTTCATAACCACACTATGACTAAGGCATAATTAATGAAGGGACGTTTAATAGGGTGCTACAAAAAAGTGAAATTGGACCATTCTAAAAGTCTTTTCAACCTAGAACCAATTCTTTTTTGAGCCTGCTGGAACTTATTCAAAATCAGAATTTTCCTTCAAAGAAAATGTCTAGATTCTGGGAATTGGAATGACCAAACCGTGAATTCATTTCTAAAGTTTTCTCAATTTTCATGTACATAAGTGAATTTTGGGTACTGGATAGTTTTTGCAGCGTGCGAATAATAAGAAAAGTTTTCTTCAACAAACTGTTTGTCCTTGTTGATGTTTATAGAAATGAGATTTTACGGAAGAAAATCTGAAAATATTTAAATCTTACAAGGTTTTAAGAAACTGGGTATATTATGTAGATTTTCTATGTCCCATCAATACTGTTTCGGAACACAATTTCCTCTCAACTTGTTTATGTGTAAAAACTTTGGAAACATTGAGAAAACAATACTGAATGGGATGTCTTTCTTCTCGTCTGTGAAACGCATCGATTGACTCATTGTAAAACCTTTCATGACTTCTTATGACTCACCAATACTGTTTACTACATCCAAAATGGAATCGTCCACATTTTTTACGTGAAAAACTTTTTTTGGTTAATCTTCGAGTATAATAGTACTGCATCAATCAAAATTGTTCGCATTTCCGAGACTCTTATAACTTTACATCACTAACGTATTTTGTTTCCATTTTTTCAAACAATTTATTCCTGACTTCATATATGTAAAGTTTATCTTCTTTATTTCAGGCAAACTTCCATAATATGGAGAATAAAACAGTGCTGTTTATGATACATTTGTTCCCGTCTTTGAGAAGCTTCGACTGACCCTTTGAAAATCCTTTTATGACCTTCTAGGATTTACGAATGCCATTTCACCAAAATTTCGAACAAATTTCTTCTATTTCGTTTATTCCGGCAACACTTTATAATATGAGGAACATACTGCCTTTGTTATAATTGTCCGTTTTTTTGGATGCCTCGAATTACCTATTGAACCTTTTTTGACATCTCATTATCTAGGAATATCGATCTCTGTGAAAGATACAAAGTTTGTCTTGTTTTTATGAAAAAAACTTCCCTAACATCATAAATGCAAAAGTACTGTATATGATGTTGTTGTTGTATTCAACTTTGAGATGCATCGATTGACCTACTAAAGAAACTCTTATGACCTTATAACACTTGCAAATATTTTCTTCAATTTTAAACAAATTATTCCTGTCCTATGTATATGTAAAGTTTATCTTCTTTATTTCAGACAAACTTTTATAATATTGAGAATAAAACACTGCTGTTTATGATGCATTGGTTTCCGTCTTTGAGAAGCTTCGATCAACGTATTGAAAATCCTTCTACACGCAAAAAAATAGAAGACGCGCCCGATCACAGAAGTCACGACATCATTGATGCTTCGTTTGGTCGTACCTATATCGCTAACAAGAGAAAATTGTCACGGTGTTGCACGCTTTAAAGCACTGCATTGTCAGCCCGAAACAATGCTTGTCACTGATCGTACGCACTATCGTTTCGGGGCTCTGTAATGCAGAGCGGTGAAACGATAGCACATATGATCAGCGACGAGCATGGTCTCGGACTGACACTCCAGCGCTTCGAAGCGTACCACACCGTGACCATTTTCTCTCGTAAGCGATACGGCTACGACCAAACGAGCATCAACGGTGTCGTGACTCCTGTGACCAGGCACGTCTTCTATTTTTTTGCATGTACGACCTTTCATAATTGACCAATGCGATTTTCCAAATTTTTAATTAATTTTTTCTATTTCGTTAATTTGGAAAACACTTCATGATGTTAAGAATAAAATATTACTGCTCCCGTTATAATTGTTAACTTTTTTGGATAATAAATATTTATCGAATAAAATATTTGCAAAACCTTCTTTGACATCCTATGATCTAGCAGTATCAATCTTTGGGGAATATACAAATCTTGACTTTTTCATATAAGACAAACTTCCCTAACATTAGGAATACAAAAGTACTGTGTATGATGTTGTTATTTCTTTCTTTGAGATGCATCGATTGACCTATTGAAGAAACTCTTATAAAACTTATAAACCTCCACCCTCTTTTGCATACTGTTTGAATATTTTTTTTAACAAATCATTACTGACTTAATATATATAAAACTTTTCTCCTCTATATGAGACCAATTCTCATGATATGGAAAATAAAACAGTTCTATCTATGGTGTATTTGTTTCCGTCTTTGAGAATCTTCGATTGAGCTGTTGACGAACCTTCCGTGACCATATTATGGTCTAGAAATATCGACATCCTGAAGCTTTGCTTCTTTTGGAAGGGTACACGTATACTCTAAACGAGGCGACCTAACTACGAAAAACGGGAGCACCCCGTCACGAAAAATGTGACAAAAAATGTGACACCAAATGTCTATAGCATGGCACCAACGCAGCTATCTCTCCCTCCTTCTCTCTCTTTCTCCATCCCTGCCGTTCTGGAGACAGTAGACTCTGTGCTTCCCGTTCTCACATTTCTTCCTTTCACACGCCCTCGCTCTTGCTGTGGACTCGGTGAACACTCGACGCGCCGCGTGTGTGTATTGAACACGGACTTACACGGTGCGCGTAAATGAAGGCATTTATAATGAATAGTTCTGATAGTGATTCGTCTAAAAGTTCATGTCTACATATAATACTTGAAACTGACAAACTTTAATAATTTGACTTCTTTGAAATTTGAATCTCCAATTGAGATCAACTTATACTTCCTGCTACTACTTTTTCTTCTTGTTCCCGTAAATGTAATTGATTTATTCTCGCCTTCGAAACGCTTCGATTGAGTTATTCGGAAAATCTTTCATTACATTTTATGACTCACTTACACTTTATTTCACTTGAAAATAAAAAAGTGTCCATCCTGCCTATATATAGAAAATTCCATTGATATTGGGGATATAATAATCCAATACTGGATTTGATTCAATTGTTCGCCTTTGAAGATACACTCACCGCTTGGATGGGTGCCTATCGGCAGAGCGCCGGTTTCTCAGCTGTTCATGCTTAAGTGATTCCGTCCCTCCCCCCGACCCTCGCACGATACAGCACGACAGCCCATCAGCCTTAAAAAGGCAGTACCGTCATACGTAGTATAGAAGTTGTTTACTTAGGGAGTTGCGACGTAAGTATTCACGAGACTGTACATACGGTCCTGAGTTTTTACCTTCGCCTAGTAAGTCGTCGCTACAAATCTGGTTCAAACTGGATTTCTAATTTCTATCGGCTCCTTTGACGAATCTCGCTTGACCTTTCATTGTATTTTCTACCGTCTTTGAAACGCATCGATTGACTCATTGGAAAATCTTTCAAAATCATCCATTATCTGCTAATACTTTTTACGATTGTACCGCTGGCGATAAGAAGGGGATACGCGGTCATATTTTTTCTCGGGTCGATTTTTATTTTGTAAATAACATATTGCAATAGAAAATTCTATTGAGCATATTTTTAGTCCTATAAATAAATATGAATACTCTTTTAGTTTTCGAAAAAATCAAAGAAATGTTACTTTTATTTGCAATCGCAAACTACGATTTTTTTTTGTTCAGCTCGCCACAAGTTCTACATTGATGGGAATTCTGTTATAAAAATTCCAGGATATATGCATTATCATATAAAATCACAACCTTTATATAATTCCAATTAATTGTCACGAAAAATCAATAACAATTTTTATTCGCCTCATGGCGTAAATCAGGTATTGAAAGTTTCAAACGATTCGGGAGTCAAACGGATTTTCGCAAAATTAAAATTAATGGTGACTTAAAATTTTTTTAAGATTCAAGGAATTTTCTTGGTAAATATCAGGCAATTATGATCTATGGTTCCACAGTCACAATTGATTTGAGATCTCAGCGCTATCCCGTACGCATACGCGTGCTAGCTCGTCCTGTAATATCAACGTCAGAATAACGGCGGGTGATTCGAAGGTAAAGTCGGTCACCAAAATAATAATGCTGATATTATAACTGACATTTGTTTATTATTTCTTAAGAAAAAATTATGAAAATCAAAACTTATATAATTATTTTATATTAACTTGCACGATTTATTCACAAATAATATAATCATTTTAATCACTCATGTCTTCGGTGTTGTCTTCGGCAGAATCATTTTGATTAAATTGCGAAAAATCATTTTCAAAGAATTCTTCTCCAGGAGCGGTTAGAAAATTAAAAAGCCTTTTCACATCTTGTAGTTTAGCAGATTTCAGTCCAATTCGAGGTGGGTAACTTCTTGGAAGATCTCCTAATACAAGATTAGATGTAAACGAAAAAGTAGTTGCCTTTTCCAATTTATAATTATCATATATGTCTACTTTTCCGTCAGGGAAAAAATGTAAAACGAAAGCTTTACTAATTTGAAAATTTTTCAGTTTGCGCATTTTGCTATTGAAACCTTTTTCAAAATCATGCAAATGTAAATTATAATGTCTTCATTATTATTTTGGTGGCCGACTTCACCTTCCAATTTTCCGCTTTTACACGGACGTTGATATTGTAGGACAAAATTTCCTATTACTGTGAAACTTATGGCGAGTTAAATACGAAAAATTTGTATTTTGCGATTGCAGAAAAAAGTAACATTTTTTTGATTATTTAGAAAACTAATAAAGTTATCCCATTTATTTTCGAGCCTTAAAATATGCACAATGAAATTTTCGGTTGGAATATTTTATTAAAAAATTAAAAATTGACCTGAAAAAAACTATGACCCAGGGCCCAACTTGAACGACGGCGTTTTGAGCGTATCCCCTTTTGATAGCAACCGGTTCGATTGTTCAAACAAAACTCTTGTTTGTACAAGGCACACTTCCGTACGATCGCGAATATAATAGTACATCTACACATAGTAGAAATTTCATTTCTAATGATTTGCAAACAACTGTTACGGAACACAAGAATTCCGTTCAAAAATTTGGAATCATAGCTTGCTCGCCTGATAAAGAGTGAATAGGGTTTATATGGAAATTTGTTAAAATATTTGAAATTCAATTTCGATTAGAGTGGTACAGTTTTCGAAAATTGAACTTCCAAATTTCAAGTGCGATCAGAATCAAGATTGATCTTCTTTCAACCTGGAGCTTATCTGCAATTCAGAGCTGCAAAGTTTTCATGATGCTCATAATCTGGGAGATAGATATCATGAAATTCCTAAATCGCGGAAAATCCTGAGCTCGCGTGTTTGGATAATGTGCTCCGTATCTATACAGCTTACGTATCATTTGATACTGTATGCAAAATCTGATAATAAAACACAACTCGACGAATCACTCTCAAGAATCTTGAAAGTTAGGATGAGCCTATCCTCAGTAACGAAGTACCCCCTTAGTTAAGTCCCTCATTGGATAGCTGAGCAGATCGTTAGAAGAAGAATATGAATCTCTTCAAGAAATTCATTCTTGCCTCTTGTTTCCCTTCCTCTTATTGTAAGATTGATACCCAAGAGCATATCCGTTGAATGGAACAATGTCTCTCAATTCTTTCTAGTCTTATTGAAGTAACATTCGCTGATTGAAGAAGAGGATTGATAAAAGACTTGGAAAAACTTGACCTACTTTATCCCAGGTGGCAAACTACTGCTAGAGTTGGTACTAGGTTTGAACACTTGACCAACATGAAGATTGAAGATCATTTCTTCTGAAGTGAGATAAAAAGTTACTAGCGTATAGGGAGAAAAATGGGTAGTCAAACTACAAGTGTCAAAATTCAGATGGTCAGTTTGATCTCCCAGAACAAATTTCCTGGACGAAACAACATCCATAATTTTTTTATAGTTAGGCAGACTGTGAACTTATAGTGTGTTTGAATATCCAAAGGTGAACAGACTCACTAATAGGGATGATCGAATCTACAATCTAGGTTTGTTGATCTTCGGATTGTAAATCAATAAAAGAAGCATGAAAAATTCTGTTTGCTCTAGCATTATTATGCCGAAAGCTTCAGTTTGAGCCATCCCCGGAGTAAATCAGTCGAAAAGAGAAGCTTATAGCATAGTGATCTTGAAATGCATATTTCCTCGTATTTCTTAGTTTTCAACAATTGATAACATCAAAAAACTCCGTTAGATGGAAAGTCTTATTCTGTATGACTAGTATGCATACCAAAATCTCCGCTTTGAGCCATTTTCAAAAATAATTATGGAATCAAAGAGAAAGTTTCAGCATTTGTGCCATTAGAAAGGGAAATTAGACTATCCTGAAAATTCACAGCAGACTTAACTGAAAACTCACAGCAGACTAAACTGAAGAGAAAATGAGCAGAATCCAATGGAATTCAACTTTCACTGGCTCTTCCCGAAGATTGAAAAAGAGGATTGATAAAAGAGTTCGAAAAACGTGAGCTAATTGGTCCCATGTTGGCATAGTGTTCGATCACTTGACCAGCATGAAGACTCTTCCTTCTTTTGCTACTCTCCTCCGAACGTATTAATCGCTACGGTAGCCTCAGAGACTTTTTCATTCTTCCACAAACTCCACCGCCAGCTGGTATCACAGCTTCCCATAATCTCGGGACCAGCTTGAAGAAGTGTGAGAAGAAGAAGACCTCTCCGTGGACCATGGTGGGTGCATACCTTTCTGGATATGGCATATATCTGAAGAAGAAGGAGGACGAGTGCTCTGGGAATACTCCGTAACTCTATAAAGCGAATTGCTCGAATAATGATGCCAGAAGAGCATAGAGTGTTTGGTGCAAACTAAGGAGTTGAGAATACAGTCGGGGAAGCAAGAAAAAGAGATAGGAGTTGATGAGCGTAGGGAATGAAGAGTAGGGAATTAGAGGTGGTGAAGTTTGTTCTAAGGAGAGTTTACTGTAATGACTTCACTCAAGATTTGAAGCATATCTTTATAGTTTTATTGGTGAAACTATCATACATTCTGAATTGAAAGATGCAATTAAACACCTACGAACTTCTAGCTTTCTGAATAGCAACGTACTCATGAGTTCTACTTGAGGCTCTCTTAGATCCGTCTATTATTGTAATACGACCATTTCTCCCCGTTCGGCATGCCTGATTATTCAGATTAGGAATTATTTCTGATAGCGATGTTTTTGTATTAGAAACATCTTGAATAAGGCTTTAACATTTTTAACATCACGGAGATCTTATTGTTCGAAATTATTTTAGTATACATTTATAACATTCATTAAAATTTGAGATAAAGTAGGAAATTGTTTCCTCTTCCATGGTACATCATTGGAATATTTTTTTCACTTTGTATTGGCTGAGAATTAAACCATCAGTTTACATTTTTTCACACTGACGTAACACAGCTTTTCATAAGTTTGATCGTGAATGTGTCTGTTCAATGAAAATTTGCTCTGCGGTGCAGTTATTTATTTCAAATGATTCTTATATTTCCACATGCTGAGACTAACTATGATTCTATCTGCCTGTTCCGTAATTCTGAAACAAATATTATTAGAATATTACATCGGGGTCGTCGATAAACTACGTAGCCGAATTCTAGGCAACTTTCGATCCCCCCTCTCCCTACCGTAGATAAGCTTAGAAATTTTCGAATACCCCCCCCCCCCCCTTACTACGTAGTTTTTTCGACAAAAAGTAAACTTGATAATAATTCAGGGTAATGACTTGGCCGGAAAAGAGGGAAATGACCGGGAAATTTATTGGCCGGGAAATGACCAGGAGTTAGATTGAAAACCGGGAATTCACTTGACTCAACCTAGACTATTAAAAATTCTACAAAAAAAATACGAAAAATGACAGCTATCATTTTACGAATCAAAAAGAGATCTTATCATTTCATTTGAAGAATGTAACGTTCCTTCAATCTGATTCTCAAAATATTTAAATATATCTGTACGTCATGAGAGGAAGAATTTTTCTTCCATTTTATAAAAAGTTTTTCAAAATCTTTTCTATGTGAATTTTTTTTAGCGAATTCAAATTTGATAATCGAATTGACGATAGGGAAATTCAGAAAAAAATTATTGTTTTTTTTCAGGACAGGGACTTTCAGTGAAGAGGTGAAATTTCACTTGGAATAGGAAATTTTCCATATAATAATAATAATAAATCTTTATTAAGTTACCAACCAAGAAACAAAATAAAACGAGAACTGTTTAACCTAATTTTAATTCGTATTCAGATGAGAGGCTACTTGGTGGGTACCTATCACCACTACGTAGCACTTCCCCAGGTTGCGGATAGAGGAAAGGCCCCTGAGGTTAAACACCCCTGAGGTTAACTGCGAATACAAGAATAAGC
>WSXT02180142.1:0-21317 GCA_011762715.2 Neuroterus valhalla | reverse complement strand
CCTACAAGGCAGTGCGCCACACTGGCATCTTTACCATGTAGGTCCTGCAGGCGAATCATTCCACACATCCCTCACGGGCAGTGTCATCGCTGCCAAATGAAAACCGTGCCGATGCCTCTGAGAAAGATATTAGAGTTACCCAAAAGCTTTCTGGAAATTCGTGAATAATAATAACACTGGCTCTAGACTATCGAATGTTATGTGTAGTGGCCCGATAATATGGAATGATCCGCAGTCTGTGGTTAATGCGTTTGCTGATCTGTTTTCTAGTGTGTTTCGGGTATCTTATGCTTTTGAGGGACCTCTACTCGTCCTTTTTGATTTTTATACTCGAAATCTATTCCTCCTAACAATTAAGGATGAAGCAGCTGTAGTCAAGTCTCTGAAAGCTTTAGAAACAGCAGGCGTTGACCAAACGCCTAGCTTTTTCATCAAAGATTGTGCAACGGTATTATCTGAACCGCTAACAATTATTTTCAACATCGCTCTAGAAACAGGCCTGTTTCCTGTCGCCTGGAAGTCTTCTAAGATTATTTCCGTCCATAAGGCTTGTGACAAGTCGGAGATAGCTAACTACCGTCCTGTGACCATGATTCCTAATTTTGAAAAAGTCTTTGAGTTTTCATCAGCTCACTTAATCCGTTCAGCAATTAAACCCATCCTGTGTGACGAGCAACACGGTCGTGTTCAAAAGAGATCTTTATTCAAACATCTTATGTTCTCCACACAATTTTTGAACGATGCTCTTCAGGAAGGTTACCAGGTTGTTGTTGCTCATACGGACTTTTCAAAAGTCTTCGACAGATTCAACCTCAATAACTTTTTCCAATGATGCAACGATAAGAAAAAAATTGATTTAAGTCCACTGGGAAGGGTTTCCTCTATTCGCAACCTAGGCTTATCATTTGACCCGGAGCTCAACTATCATGCGATGGTTAGATCAAGACTAGAATACTGTTCAATAATCTGGTACGCGAAACACGCTCAATATGCCACTCAAATTGACAATCCTCAAGAAAGATGCATGAAATACATCACCTTCAAACGAGATGAAACCTACCTCCCTCGAGGCTCTGACTATTTAGCTGTGTGTGCAAGTTTTGGTTTTTTGACCCTAGCCGAGGACCATATCCCAGCTGCATGCTTATATATGTTCAAGATTCTACGGTCAGAAGTAGATGTACTGGCTTGCGTACAACAAATCATGTTCAAGATTCCTAGATCTGCTCCGCGTCATTATATGTGCCTTTCTACATACCGACACCCAAAAATTCTATCGCCCAGAGGGCTCTCATCTATATCTATATATTTTATGTTTTTTCTTCAGCGACGATACACATGCGTATTTTTTATTCCTATTTTTATGTGCCGTCTTCGCGTGTTATCATGTTACCCTTTATATGACCTTATGCAGGTCGCGGGGAATGTGATTGGTGAATAAATAAAGAAATTGGTAAATGAAGATATTTTAGGAGAGAAATAATTAAGAAGTTGTCACTATCCTAGAGTATACGGGGAAATATTATACATCAGTTGAACGTGCATCTTTGCTTGAGGATAAAGGGAAATTGACGCATTTAAAACGAGTGCGTTTTATAATTCCGTTTCCTACCGTTATAGAAAAAATATCATAAGAAAAGTGCAGTTGCTGTATGAGACCTCTTTGATAGACGCTATGAAGAGAATGATCAGTGGATAATAGGCGTTTTGGGTGTTACAGCTGGACATGATAGGTGAAACATCTCTCTCGAAGTAAGGATTACTATTTTGGTTCTGGCTTCGACAGACTCCCAAGGATCAATGGATAGATATGGAAGATTGTATTAATGGCTATTTAAGAGAAGATTTAGGTTCAGGATGAATTTAGAAGTTGCATGTTGTATATCGAAACGGCAGACTCGTCCCGAAAAAAATGCTCCGACACTTGTTGCGGATGAATCGTTTAGCAATCAATACAGGTGAAGAACTCACGTGTCCAGTATACAAATGATTCATTCAAAAATATTCAAACTGACTGATTAATCCATATTGATATCACTTTTCCCAAAATTGCCGCATCCACTGAGCAGAATGCTTCACGATGGCTCACGCTGCTTAACTCCAGTGTCCGGACGAGAATCGGGTTTTAAAGTGTTAAAAAAACCTTAAAGAACCCACTTAGAGTAATTTTTCGATTTCTCGTGTTCAAAATTAGTCAAAAAAGGAGTTGATTCTAGCATGAACCATTTTCGAAATATGTCAAGGGTAAGAGCAGGGTTAAATTGAAAAGAGAAAATACTTCTTTTGCCTCTGAGAATGCAAAGGATTCTAAAAAAAAGTAGTAATATTTCCAAAACGAGTTGCTAAATATTATAATTATTATTATACCATTAGGCCCAATCCCTTCCGGGGTAAACGCGACTCCTCTGGTTCCAGCCTGGTCGTACTAATGGGAAATAGAGAATTGATATGAAAAGATTGGAAAGGTGAATTGACATGGGAAATTTAGAGCAAGGGATGTGTATGGGAAGAGGGCAGGGATAGGTATTAGATTAGTCTTAGAATTCATTGCGTGTCTTTTTCGAACAGAAAAAAACTCATTTTTTTTCAATCCTAATTGTTTAATCTGAAAGCTTCGCTTGGAACGCGGAATTTTTAGTAAACAGAGGCTTCAATCGACTTGTTGAGTAGGATGAATCTACGCGAGGCTACTTCGGCAACATGAGAGGTGAGGGTCGATAAAAAAAAACAGTAAACAGCAAAAGTAAGTCCAGCCTGTTTCTGCTTTAAAACGAAACACTCGTCCTGTGCAACATCGCTCCGACACGGGTTGCTTCCTGATCTCTTTAGCAAACACCCCATACAAAGAGTTTTGCGAAGCCATTAAAATAATCCACTAAGGGATATCCTTACATGGACTCTTTATATTCCTCCTTTTGAGGGTCTTATTCACACATTCTATCCATTCCTCCTTTGGTCTGCCTCTAGGTACGCTACCATTCACCCTACCTAGATCATTTACTTTGTTAATCCTTCTTCATCCATTCTCTAAACGTGACCGAACCATCTCAGCAAATTTCTTTCACTCTTGTCAAATAGCGTTTCTTCCACGCCACATTCTTTCAGAACCCACTCATTACTCACTTTGTCCATTAGCGCTTTACCGCACATATTACGCAAAAATTGCATGTCGAACGCGTTAAGTTTACTCTTGTCCTTTTCTTGATACGTCCTTGTCTCGATGCGTCCTTGTCTCGCTGCCGTACAGGACAGTTGGTGCTAGCACAGAATTATAAATAGAAATTTTAGCTTTATTTGTTACATTTTTACTTTTAGTAATACCCCGTACAATGGCGGTAATCTTTCTACCCTCATTCATTCGTCTAGGAATCTCTGCATCTATCTTCCCGCCAGAAGTGAATAAACTTCTAAGATACACGAAATTATCAACTTGTTCTATCCTCTCTCCATTTAGGTTGATATTGCAATTAGTTTTCGCATCCTTACTTTCAAACTACATAATAATTTTTGTTTTACTCACGTTGATGTTAAGACCCATGCTCTTCATGCTGGTATCCAGTCTGCTCAACATCCTCTGCAAATCCTCGGCTGATTCTGCCGTAACGATCTTGTCATCTGCAAACGCAAGGCCACAAACTTTCACTGTCCCGAGGTCAACACCTTCCTCGTCAATGAAAGCCATTCTCAGACATTCGTCCATGTATATGTTAAACATCCAAGAGGACATAACGCATCCTTGCCTAACGCCCTGCCTCATATCAGACTAATCGCTCAGTTGTCCATTTACTCTCACACTTGCTTTGCTATCATAAAATATTGCTTGTATTGCTTTCAGAAGCTACCCAGTCACTCCATATTCTTTGAGGACCTCCAAAAAGTTAGCTCTATTGACCTTGTAGAAAGCTTTTTTCCAGATCAACAAATCCCGCAAACAGTCTTCCGCTTTGTCCAAATCCCATACCATTTCACCGTCAGCATTCCTAATTCCGACTACCTCAGTATTAGTATTTCCTTTTCTACTCTTCTTAACTCATTTTCGAAATAGTTTCCTATTTCCTCCAAAATCATTTTGCATTTTCGTATCTTCTTGCGTTTTGATTTTATCCTTGCTTTCTTCCACCAGTATATTTCCTTTTCTCTTTTTATTCCTATAATCATTTATGACCCTTGTCACTAAATATTTATCCAGCTATTCACGATTTACTCTTTGTACTTCTGGTTTTTGCAAATTCTGTGTTCTGACTCGCGTCTGTTTGATTTGTTAATCGTTTTTCTTCTCCTGCAACCTTGACCTACGAAAATTTTTGAAACGATAAGATAGTGATCCGATCCGCATTCAGAACATCTCAAAGCCCTTGTATCTTTTACAAGGCTTCTCAGTCTTTCGTCGAGTACAACAAAGTCGATCATACTATGGCATTTGCCTCTGCACCAAGTATTTCAAATGTTATGTTCAAAATGGAAGGAGATAAACAAAGCCTGCTTTTTTCAGTTTAAGCCCGAATTGCACGTGATACGTTGTCCAGTTAACTGGGATTCTTTAAAAAAGAGATGATTTTTCGGAAAAAAAACTGTATGTCAATTCATGCTGCTTTCTCTCACAAGATATTTTTGAGGCAGATTGTTCATTTAACAGTTAACAGGGATTTCCCTGAGAGCAATAACTCTTTCACTATCAATAATTCCATGAACCAATAGAGAAGAATCGTTTGGATTATTCTTTTGATGGATATCATTCCATAAGAAAATGATTTTCACAAGTGATAATTACACATTTCTATAGAGAGAATCGGCACCTGAAGACCATAAGAAATTATTGTATAAATTGAAAAACTGGAAAGTTATGCTTCTTTCTGCAGTTTAGGTCTGACCTTCTTGGAGACACATTGTTCCTTTGATAAAGATTTTTTCAGAAGCAGTTGCTTTTGAAGTTACCATCTGACAATTTATTGCAGTAGAATAGAACCTTCAGATGGTTGAAACTGTTTAGTTTGATTTGAAAAACTAAGGAGTTTTAATTCTGTTTTCGGTCTAGGTCCAAAAGCTTTTGTGACACAACGTTTCTCTAATAGGAATATTTGGAGTGCTTTCCTTTTTCGCAAGTGATAATTTCAAGAATAATAATCTTAGTGATAAGGTACCGGGTTATCAATTGATGACTTGATAAAAGGTCGATGTTTTTGGTACGGTACATTGCGGTACGAAAACGAGCGAAACTGCAGACTTTGAATAAAATATCGTATGTCATACGACGGAAAACGTTTTACGGACTCGTCCGATGTTTTCTGTACTCGGCGGCAGGCATTTCGCACCTGATATAGGGCTGTCCACATATTACGTAACGCTATATTAGACAGACTGACTACAAAAGTTTTGTTATGTTAGCGTTACGGAGTGACAGAGAGGAATTTTCGAAATGTGACGTAACGTTTTCCAAGAATGAAATTGAGAGATCTACAACATTACTGAGCAAGTGAGCATTGCGTGTCTGCTCAACTCGGCTCAGGGTTATTCTCTGCTGTTACCTGATACCTATTTATTCATTTATAATTTTATAAATAATATCATATCACATTATATTATTTTTCCTATAAAAAATAGAAAAGGGAATCTGCAGACGTTGCAGCTTGTTTATAAATTATCTGCTGTTACTGGCTTCCATCGGAGTCGAGTTGAACTTATTTGGGACTTAGACCTTTGAATATCATTCTTTGGGAAATCGATCAAATGCAATTAGTTTGTTGTTTGTTTGACTTAACCTGGGGGACAAAGCGCCAAAATTCCTAAAAGGAATTCGAAATACATTTTTGGATCATATAAATATACAGTCTTCGTTGACAGAATTTGCCTTGAACCATTACATGAATCGTGACACATGTTTTGTCGAATTCGGTTGGCAAACTTGTTTTCTCGAACCATGTTCTGAATAAATGTAAATATTTGAGGACGACAAACTGAACTCCTGTATCATATACCTAGCAATCGTGTTATATAATCTAATGGGACAGGAGAATATTCTCTAGTTTATTCGAAACGATGAAGGCTGTCCGTACTCTCGTCCTCTTTCTGGGAATGACCCTTAATTCTATTGGTAAATATAATATTATAAATCTATAATTGTGAGTGTATTTCCTCAAGATATATGCAAAACGTAAGAGATTTATCTAACTTTAATTCCTGGAGATATCTCAGAATGAGTGTTCAACTGAGGATATAATAAGAAAACTGCTTCTATTGATATAGATTACGTACGAATTCCAAAGGAAGTTTGATACAAAAACACTGCCCACTGAAATTGACATGGGAAGAAAAACGTCTAGTTTTTCTCACAGCTTGTTTTCAGTGAATCTTGTCTCCATCTATATTGTCCACTTTTAGGCTTGAATCAAAACTTTTTTTCCTTCGAAGACCTGTACCATTTGTTAGTACAGAAGTTAAACATTCGATTGGTTCAGCAATACTTTTTGGGAAGTGATTACTTTTTGCAAGTAATTAATTTACGATTTAAAAGAGCATAATATTACCTAAAGACCATTCAAAAATATTTCTGAATCCTAAAATAACAAGTTATGCTACTTCTTCGGATTCGGGTCCGAAAGCTTCGGAGATATATTGTTTCTCTTATGAGAATTCCACAAAGAGCCGTTTCTTTCTTGCAATTTACCAACTTACAATTCTATAGAACAAAAAAGAACCTAAAAAATGTATGGAAAATTTAGTGTGTCTAGCTCCAACTCATGATAAAATTCCTGCTTTTTCCGGTTTCTTCTCGTCAGATTTTGAAAATTTTTCCGTTATTATAGTTAGAAAGTTTGAAATATTTATTTATCAATGAATACAAAAATTTTGTATTATCAATAGTATATTAACATAGACCAATAATACAATCACATTTCTTAACGCCTGCTCACTTACTTCTCTAGTTCTTCGTCAACCTCCGCAGCATCTTGCAATTATTTTATTTTCACGTGACCCAGCAGCCCGCAACGCGATTGTCGAACTATCTTGTTTTCTAGTTCAAACTTGCAAGTGCTGTGAATATTTAAAACCACGTACAGGCCGCAAATCTTTACCAAATCAAACAAAATTCAGCCAGAAATGTTTATGAATGAATTCCAAAGAGACTCACAAAGCTTAATTTTCGAAAATATTCTGCCTAAATTAATTGCGTAAACAATCATTGCTGAGTTTTTAATATATTGCAAAAATCATGCAAAATGACATAAACTTCAAATCCAGAAACCAATAAACCTACTATTCCTAAACCCATAAACCCAAAACTCGTAAACCCTTAGCCCATGAACCCCAAACCAATAGACCCCAAACCCATGAACCTATAGTCCCTTAAACCATAAACCCTTAACCCATAAACCAGAAACCCATAGACTTCGAACCCATAAAAGCTAAACCCTTAAATCCTAAGCCCCTAAAACTCAAAGCAATAAAACCTGACCCATTAACCCAAAACCAATAAAGCCTAAACCGATGAACTCCAAATCTATAAACCCTAAAGTCTTATACTCTGAATCATAAAACTAAAAACACTATGTCCACTAATTCACAATCCACGAAGATTAAACCTTAAGCCCACACAGAAAATAACTTTCAACTCTAAAACAATAAATCAATAATTTCCTCACTTTTAAAATGCTTGCTTGAACCCACAAATCTACAAACTTCATACTCCAGAAACCATAATTCGATCATTTTGGCACTCATTAAGAAACATCAAACGCAGAATCCCAATGTTTTTGAAACATCTATTCAATACCGATAGGACTAATGATGATTCGAATTGTTAAATAATAATACGAAACTTCTAAAGTAAATTGTCAAGATGAAGTACGATTAATTAATACTCAAGTCTTTATATTCCTAATCAGCGATCTTAAAAAAATTATTCCTTTCGAAAATTTTTGAGGCAAAATTCTTTAAAATTGAATATTTATTTTTAGATCATATAGACTCATAATTGAAGGAACAAAAATAAATGTTATGATAAACCATGAAAAATTGTATAATATGCTGCACAAGATTGTTTTTTAATAACTTCGAAACCATATTTCATGACATTGAGATGCAAGATGAAAAATACAAAACTTCAAATCGATGAAGCAGCAAAAGACGTGTTAATGGAAGGATAAGACAAAAATGATTCTGTGTTTGAAGCTTCTAATTTATAAATTTTAGAATTTCAAATATTTTATTTGTTTGAACAGATTAGTTCAAAATAAATTAATCAATACAAAGAAAATATTTGTTCATGCACAATGAGATTCAAAAATAGTTCCTATTTCAAAATACAATCTGTTATAAACTGGAAACCAATCTAGAAAGAATAATTTGTTCAACAATTTTCTTTGCAAAACTGAAGGCAAACTTGGAATTAGTGCACGAAAAAACCCCTTAGTTAACATATGTTGTATTTGTAATTATTATTCATTTTGTTATAGAAGCTGGAAGCCTTATTAGTATTTTCTTTGGATTGTGCAAAATCAATTATTTAGTCATATGGTCATATGGTTATTTAGACAAAGTCGGAATAAGCAATAATTCAACTAAACAAATTGTTTGAAAAAATTTACGTTGCAAAACTAATGGCAGATTTTAAATCAGCTACGCCTCAAACCTCTTAAATTCTATATTATTTGTCTAGTTCATGACTCGAAATCTTATATTCACGAAGGGGTTATGCAATTAAGTTTTAGGAGAACTTGATTTCGACATATTCTATTTTTAAAAATGGTTCGAACAAATTATTTTTTATATTTTAGCTCTGTGAGTCTCTTTGTCATTTAATTATGAACATTCTTAGCCTCATTTTGGTTTGATTTAGATAAGATTTGCGACCTGTTTGTGGTTTTCACAGAAATTATTGCTATATCCCCAGTGTGTGGTGGTCGCTTACGGTATCGCGTTACCTTTAGTCTTAAACTTATCGATATTTAAATTGATATATTCAATTGAAGCTTCGACGCCTGGTTAGTAATATTTGCTACTTTATGGTTCATTTTTCCAAATTTTGCGAAAATTCCCGTTTTCAATAAAAATCCAGTTTGTTTCCCGCTTTTTCCCGTTAGAAGAAAATTTCCCGCTCTTTTCCCGCTTTTCCTCGTTTCCCTGGTGGCTAGACACCCTGAAATTTTTTCTCGCCGAATATTTTTGGGACATACTGTTCTTTATATGATAGTTTTCTCGGAGATGTTACTTTTTCAAAACTCTTGTTCTAACATCAGAATATAGTTTGATCATACTTTAGGAACATCAAACCAGTTTTCAGCAAAAAATACATGTATATATAAATGTATGAATGTATAAATAAGACAAATTCCTTCGTTCGGGATCTTATACTCCTTTTTCACTATTTACAAAATTGTTTACTATGTATGCCGTGCATCGAACATCAAATATTACTTAATAAAGCAGTAATTAGTAGATCTTGCAATTAATCTTTGTAACAATTGTATGTTCCATACTCTTTATGAATCAAAAACATGTTGATCCAATAAAACATTCTAATCGAATGTTCATCCTTTCCAATTTCATCGATGTTGTGATCGTATCTTCATATTGCTTATCTTATCTTAATTGTATCTGTTTTTCGCAGAAACTTGCGAATTAAGAATGAAATTCGGGGTACCTGGAATGAAAGAAAACTCGAATGTGTTTTGATTTTTTATTCTTATCATTCTACAGATATCATTCAACGTCTAAGTTATCGTTTGAATTCTTTTTAAGATATGAAGCCCTCCAACATAAGTATTTCAACGGATGTACCATGCATCTAGCTCAAGTTTTTAGGCGGATCTCAGGGGGACAGCTTGGGTTTCTTTTGGGTTTTTATCTGCTTCAGGGTATCTCATCTTTGGAATCTTGTTGAGAAAGCATCGAAACATTAGAAGATTTGTAAAACCTTATCCAATTCATTTTTAAAAACTATAAAAATGAGGACGGGGAAAAGAAAAAAGAAGAAAGTATGTTATCTAAAAGGTTCCATTCTCCTTGAACTTATCATTTTTTAATTTTTCTGTGGTCTTTTAGAATTATAAATCTGACTGTTGCGTTCTTGGTTTTCAATTTCAATCTACAAAAATCTGGGATATTAGACGTAGAACAATTATCAGTTTATCCACTCTTTTCCTCTGTGTTTTTCATGGTATTCTACCAGTAGATTAATGTACTCTTAATGTAGCATTGTGTCTGTAGAGATACGTCGTTCCTGCGTGCATAGCGCAATTCGATAGTATATGCCATAGGTGCTCAGGGAGTTTCAGACACGCCCTGCACCTATCACTAGAAACCTCGTGACGTAATATGCTTTTACGGTATGCTAAGGTGGATATCGCACCGTCCTTTTACGCTAAAATAAAACTCTCTCTTCCTGAATTGAGATTAGATGATTTGAGGAAAGAAAACGTTGACTTATGTGACAAGGATTCATCTTTCACAATTTTGTAAAAGTTTCCGTGCATCACCTTGCCTTCATGTTCCTTTAGGAAGTTTTCATCATCCGCTTTCTTCACCTGTGCTTTAAGGAGTGTGTCATCTTGATGGAGTAATGCACTGTCCTCACTTCTGATGTTGAGATTCAGGCCAAGGGTTTCAGCTGCCTGCTCTGCGGCTTTGTAGAAGAAAGCAGCTTCCCCACTCATTTCGTGATTCCTGACCATTGCAAGGAGAGGATCTCTACCGTTCGCGATGATATGAACTGTATTTAGGATGATTCGGTTGTATAGACATTGAAGATGGAGAAGTCCGCATCTGCCTTCACGGCATTATCTTGCGCATGGTAATATGAAGGACCCTGAACTCGTTCTTTGTCCATGGAACTACCCAAACGAGTAGAGTAGAACTGGGGCAGCAAGCATGTTAGTCGCAGATATCTTGTTCAATGACGACAGGATGGACGACTAAATACGTCCGAGCAGGTCTTGGTATCTGCTTTGGAAAACCTTCTTTACTGATGTTGGGTCCTGAATGTGGCTCTCAGGCCCGCCCATGTATTTCAAGGTTTCTTCAGCGCTAAGATGTCTGAAGGCACTTCGATCGACAAGCTCAGGGTCCTTATCTGTGCCTGCTATTCGTTCACGTTTCAAATCAATCTTGGTACACTTACCCAATCCAAAGTCCATACCAATTTCTCGTGTGTACCTCCTAACGATACTAAGAGCGTCTTCCGGGTATTCTTTTCCAGAAGCATAAATCTTCAAATCCTCCATACAAAATATATAAGTGATCTTATGCTCACAAACATTAGTTCCGCCACAGAAGTACCTTCGAGATAGATGATAAGTCTATGGGATGTTGAATCAAAAGCTTTCTGGTAATCAATCCAGGCCATCGGGAGACTGCGCTTATGGTTTGCAGCATCTTCGTAGACAGTCCTGTCGATCAGCAGGTTTTCCCGACAGACTGATACGCCTCTTTTTGATCCTCGTTGGTCGCAAATCTTACTCCACACACGTCCAATTACCCAAACCATCCTGTCATTCAGGATAGATGTAAAGATCTCATACAACGTGTTCAGAAAAGTTATTGGCCTGTAGTTTTTTGGGTTGGACAAGTCATTTCTCTTCGGTAGGATGCATTTCGCTCTAAAACCAGCCACTGCGGTATAGGGATCACCGACTTAAAATATGGAGGAAAGATGCAGGCCAGATGTTGGTGCGTAGAAGTGAACTTCTCACTACAAAAGTTCTTAATACAATCTGAACCACCAGCGGAGAAATTTTTCGTGCCCCTTAATACTTTCCATGTCTCCTTAGCAGTGATTGGTATTATGTAGAAAAAAATCTGCTTGACCGTCAGAGATTTGAATCAGTCAAAGCTCTCCCTGCATCATAAACTGAACAAGTCATGATCCCAAAGTCGGATCCTCTGAGAGATCCCCATGCAGGATAGTATCCATTCCGGCCAGATCATGGGGCGTGGGATGAACCTGAATGTTGATGTTTCTCCTTGTCCTAAAATCGCCATCGTATCTTGCAGGAAGCTTTGTTTCAGCTCCAGGTGTTTCTGGCACCACAGAGTGTGCCTGCTCGCCATATAACCCCTGAGGTTAGGGACAGTACTGTCGTCTTAGCAACTAAGCAGGTCATTATCAAGTTAATCCGCCCATGAAGAACGTCGATTGTCTCACCGCTTCATCATTGTGTGTCCTTCCAAATCAGCACCCCGAAACCTGGAACGATCTGCAATACTGGCCGAACCATTGTCGGGTGCTCTGCGCGTTCGATCATTTTGAACCGCATTTATAATTGGATTTGGGTTTTGTGTTTCTATAAGTATTCCCACGACTAACTAGGGAAGGGATTGTCTAACCCCGCAGAGCTCCGTATGCAAGAGAAGGCTGCATACTCCAGAAGAGCGCCCGGTAACCTGGAGACACCGTAAGAGACACCACACCCAGGTGCCATTCAGCTTTCAGTAGGGGTCGTTTCTAGGGGTAGGTTTGGTAAGGGCAGTTTTTGAGGGTTGTTCTTTGAAGTTATGACAAATCCTGACGTTATGGAATAAATTGGGAACTCGGATCCGGAATCAACGACCCCAAAAACATAAGATCAACATGGTTTGGTCCCAGGAAGCATTTTTCCGATTTTTTTGTGGAGCTGTGTATCTAAAAGCAGGCAAATATAGACAATGAGAGAGCCCTTTAAGCTTTGATTGCAATGATGCTGTGGCTAGCTTCAATTGCTCGTAATTATTTAATCATCCAGATGTGAGCAAAAAAGCATGACAGAGGTCTAAGGAATGGGCCAGGAATCCACCCTCAAATTTAATAACGACTTTTTTGGTACACCCTGTAAAGAGAAAAGATAGCAAAATCCCAGACGCCTTTGTATCACTCTGTAAGAAATTTTTTTAAGGACAAACGTCCCTTATTGCCTCTAATGTTTTCTTATGAGTGTGAGTTTATATTAAACCAACATACGGTTCTTCTCTGATAGAACTTGAACGCTATCTTTCTTGTTACAGAGTTGAGTTCACAGTCCAACCGCTTACCTGATGATGACTCCTTTCCTGGTGTTTCTCGTTCCGGAAGATCTGTTTCTCCTGACAACCATAATTTACCCGGAAATACACTACAACTTTTCAGAACTCATTCTCCAGTCAGGACCCTTCCTCTTTTTCGGGATAGGACTAGGTCTCCTCCTCCCAGGCCACGTCCTATACGCATACTTGGAGTAACTGTTCCAGACCTTGGTCTAATTCGACTTATTTCTAACATCAATCAAGAGCATATATTCCACATTGAAATGTACACTTTTCCTGAAAACAAACCAATTGTGATCCATGGAAAAGGATATAATAACTTTGCGCCCATGCCATCCGGTGATCAAAGAGTATTGACAACATCCTCGGGTGACGTTGTTGCAATATTTGATAGACCTTCATGTCTCCGTGGAATATTTAATCTCGATGGAGAACGAGCAGGAATAAACATGAGAAGCGGTGTGGTTTTTGATTTGAGCTCAAAATTAGTTGATGAAGTTCCAATAGGTAATGCAAATCCAGTTCGAGACCACTTCCAAGTGATAGTTTTACCATACGACTAATCCTTCATTCAGCACACCATCGATTCATTCAGAAGAATAGAATTTCGAAATATAATAGTATAATAGTATGTAAATGTAATCTGCGGAGCAATCTCTCGAAAAGAAAATTCCATTTGTATCAGATGAAGTACCTGATTTTTCAGTTCAATAATTTGTAAGGAATACAATCAATGTCCTATAACGGTCATAAGCGCTGAATAAGAGAAGTTTAAAATGCATAAAATATTACTTTCTACTGATCATGAAATGTTCTAGAAGCTTGTGCTATAATTTCTTCATTGTTGATAGCAACTTTCTGTAAGAATATAGGTAGAAAGTCGCGGTGTCTCCTGAATATCTAAACTTCCCTCCAACTTTGCTGTTGAAGCGAGAAAATAATCAATGAAAAATGACAACAAATTATTCTTGAAACATGCGAACGATACTGTAGACGAAGAAGTATATAATTGAAAAGTGAGTAAATAATAGTTTCGTCGGAAAGCAAGAAATTTGGGGATAATAACTATCTTCATCATGCTCGACGTAAGTATACTTCCTATGTTTTTTTCTGCAAGCTCATATATTACGTCATTTATTTTCATGATTAATTGTTTTTTCAATCATTCTGGTAAAACGTGACTTTGATTTTTGGGAAGACCTCCAATTGTTGATATTCTGACGCAGGAATTTAAAAGTGAACGCCAGAATTTATCTTCGCTTTTTGCTCACGGCTGTGTCATGATATAACAACCACAAGGTTTACCAAAGAAAGACACTTATTCGGAATTTCTGGATTCTTGAAAGCCACTACGATACCTGTACCTCTAGCCCGAAAAGTTCGGGATTTATAAACTACTTCTATGTGATTTTCGTTCTTTCATGTATTGACGAAATTCCCCGCCTTGATACTGTCTGCTCTCAGCCTACGAAATGGACCGAAATTGAGAGCATGTTTAGTGCATCTCCCAAAACCTCTCACATCGACTTGGTTACGAGCGGCATTCCAGGAGCAACTGTCACTGGGGGAGGGCAATGCTCAAAATTCCAGTGTGAAAAATACTCTGGCGTTGGATTTTCACAGCTCACAAAATTTATGTTTTATTTATTTACCATTCCTTGTCCGAAATTCGAGAGAAAGCTTATATTCAGGATACGGTCACAGAATGGAAGAAGCAATGTAACATTGCAAAAGTACGGAATCAAAATAAACACCCAAAATAAATTATTGTTCCTTAATCCCTTCCTGTCCGTAGATCATAAATAGGGTCAGCAAATTCTTTATGGCAAAAAATAAACGACAATTCAGTGATACACTGAACACAGTTTGCTATGACCTTCTCGACTATTTATGTAAATCTCGAATAAAGGACTCTTGTCTGAGGTGCTCCTGAGTTCTCACTGTTCCTAAATGTCCTTTTTTATGTACGTTCCGATTTAGGATGTTCTTTTCCTGTAATGATTCTGAGAAGACAACATATCACGGCCTAACTGCTTTTGGTACAAAATACTATTCTCTCAAATTCAATTCTTATGCGCTCTTCCGTTCAAGATTTCAAGAGCCCAGTTGATGTCACTTATTGGGTCTTGAGCCATTCTGATGTGTTGATCAATGTCATTGACCATCGCGAGTATAACTTTGTCTTTTTTGCTATTAGTTTTTTGGGATGCTTGATAATCCGTGACAAAACGTCCCAAGCTATGATGAGTAGTTTGTGTGATCTCTCCAAGCTCTGTTGTTCTATGTCCTATATAATTATTCAGATAGATAAGCTTGTCTCTTCGTGCCTTTTGCATCTTTTGTCAATTTTCCAATCTTTCCGTTGCGGAAGCATGCAAAAGAAGATGCTTATTTTATTCAATGAAGATATTTTGGGGGAAAAATAATTAGAAAGTTGTCACTAACCTACAGTATATGTATAAATATTATATAATTGTACACCAGTTAAACGTGCATCTGTTTTTAACGAGTTGCCAAATGTTCCTGACAAAATTTCAGTTTGGGGTCAAATTGTGATGGAACAAACTTGGTTTGAAATTCTATATCTTTACAAAAATTAAAGATAGGATAGAATGAAGGAAGTTTTTACTTCAGAATCTAACGATGGAGATTATCGACACCCTTGTCCGATTTTCGGCAATACTCCTTAATTCTATTGGTGATATAATTATGTTTAAATACACCGACAATATGCACACCATCAAACACTTATAAGCAAAAAGATTCAGTATCCAGTACTTTTGGGAAACTCCTATTCACTTCAAGGGACCGATGGCCTGAAGGGAGTAAGGTCCTTACTCCCGTAAGTCCGTTGTGATCCGTCAAGCCAGACACCTACAGGCGTAAATTGTTTCGTCAGACGGCGTGGACCAGAACAGATGATAAAGCACGCGCAGCAATCGGATTCCTCGTCGAGGATAATAAGTTGCTACACATGCAAGGAACCACAAGGGCGCATGAAGCTTGGGAAAAGCTCAAGGAACATCACCAGAAGGAAACGCTGTCTAGTACGATATTTTTGCAGAAAAAGATATTCAGATTCCGTTTGCCAGAAGGAGGTGATGTAGAAAATCACCTAGCTAAAATGTTAACGCTCACGAACAAGCTGGCAGCTTTAGGAGAGGAGTTGAAGGATGAACTACACGCTTCGCTCCTACTTAGTAGCCTACCGGACTCATACAGTGGAATAATCACGAGTTTAGAAAGTAGAAGCGAGACGGATTTTACTCTAGATTTCGTTGAAGGAAGAATAATTGCTGAGTACAAAGGATGTAAGGAAAGCCGAGGTTTCGAAGAAAGCAGTGAAGAGGAATTAAGAACTGTGCATAAAAAAGTTAATCAGGACAAAGGACAGAAGGAAAAGGAATTATACTTCTGTAAGGAAACAGGACACTTCGAGAAAGACTGCTTTTAGTACAAAAAATGGGAAGCGGGAAAAGATAAACAGGAAAAGGCCAATAAAGTTACACAGTCTCAAGAACCTTTGGATGTGTTTTGTTTTATTGCAACAGGAAATAAAGAAGTTGAAGCATTAGAGTGGAATCTCGGAGAAATGTGTTTCAATGGTGATCCAGTACGAAGCAATCCGAATTCATGGTTCATCGACTCAGGAGCAATGTGCCACATGTCCAGATCAAGGAATTTTTCCAAAGAATTGGATCACAACGTGAAAGGCTATTTACAGTTGGCGGACAGCAAAAAAGGAGTGAAGTGGAGGGCATGGGCTCAGGAATTCCGAAATGTATTATCGGCGGTCAGGTACATTCAGTGGAGATCTGAAACATGCTTTTTGTCCCAACTTTCGGCTCAAATTTAATATCGGTGAAGAAACTAACGGGAGGAGGATTTAAACTCAACTTCAAAGGCAACAACTGTAAAGTCATGAAAGAAGGTAAGGCCCTAGCCTGTGCACAGCTTTGAAAGGACATAGAAGATTTATATGAGTTGGAGATCGTTGTGTGTATCGAGAAAGGGTTGGCAACAGGCCTAACAATGAGCAACTGTGGCAGACGAGAGGTATGCGAGTGCTGTGTGAAGGAGAAGACGGCTAGACAACCATTTTCGAAGGAAAGTGCAACAAAGACACAGGTACGGGGGTAATGCTACCATAGTACCAATCGGCAACAGAAATCAGCTGGCAGGAAAAAGTGGGGATGGAAAAGCACCAATCGGATGCATCGTCCATTTCAGTTTCTTCGAAATACAAAATTTGATTGGTGGAGCTTCACTCCCACTTCCTCCTGCAAGCTGTGACGTTTGCTACCGGAATGCCCATCCTAGCATCACCCCCGTTGGCACAGGCTGCTCTAGACCTTATCCACACAGACATTTGCGGACTAATGGAAACAATAACTCCTGGGAGAAAAAGGTACGTCATGACAATCATAGATGGCTACTCGAGATTTACAACTGTACACTTCATCGAAACCAAGGATGAGGCAACTGCTGTTCAGCAAAACCCCAAAGTGTATAAGATCGGATCGAGGAAGGGAGTATTTGAATACAGGCTTACAGGAATATTTACAGGACAAAGGAATTAAAGTGCACTATACCGAAAACCGATCACTGCTGGAAATGGTGGGATGCATGTTATTAGATGCCAACTTGTAGAATAAATATTGGGCTGAGGCAGTGAATATAGCACACTTTCTTCGAAACTGATTACCTGCAAGGACAACAGGGAGGACACCTAATGAGCTATGGCACTTCAGAATACCAGACGTCGAAAAATTGCACGTATTCGGATGTGAAGCATACGTGCGAGTACCAAAGGAAAAACGTCGGAAGTTAGACAACAAGGCAGAAAAATTTATGTTCTATGGATATTCAGACGAGTCGGACATCTGCAGATTCCAGCTCGGATGATCAAAATTCTAACCAGGAAGACATTGCAGGACCCTCCGCGATCAGGAAATCTGAGAGAATCAGCAAAGGTGTTCCGCCAAATAGGTACCTGAGAATCTGCGAACTGACAACTGTTATAAATGAAGATTCAAGAAGCAGGAACGAGGCGTTGTCAAGGACCGATAAGGAAAATTGGACAAAATGCAAAGACTCGGTATGAAAAGTTAGATAATATGTTGATCCATTATAATTTTTCGAAAAGCAAAATGGATCCGTGTCTGTATTTAAACAAAAATGGAAAAGAATTCATTCTTTGCATTGTTCACGTGGATGATTTTCTAATCGCTTCAAGAGAAATTGAAAAGGTATTTCGGCATCGAAATAAGAAAAAATGGTAAAGGATTTTATTGCATCAAACAGGAAGAATACATCCAGACCATTTTCAACAGATTTAGTTCAGGCGATGCAAAACCCTCAAGTATACCTTTGGATATGGGATATCTAAAGAACAGGCATAATCAACCATCGATAGAGCATAATGAAAAGTAACAACAGCTTATTGAAGGGACAAGGGATTACGAGCTGGTACAAGGTAACTGTGGCGAAGAAAAGGGCCTCTAATTGGATATGCGGACGCAGACTGGGCGGAGAACAACAAAGACAGGAAATCCAACAGTGGTTACCGCTTCAAGTTTTTAAATCCAACAATCAGCTGGGGATGCCGCAAGCAGACGTTTATTGCCCTTTCATCAACAGAGGCCGAATATGTTGCGCTAACGTAAGCATGCCATGAAGCTTTATGGATAGTTGAGTTACGAGGACAAACAAAGCTGCTTGAAGATGATTGGCAACAAAAAAATCAATAACTCTTTCACGATCAAAAACCCTATGAAGTTATAGAGTGGAATCGTTAGTTTTGTTTAAAGAATGGATATTTTTCCATAAGCAAATGATTTTCGCAAGTGATTATTTCACATTTCATAAGAGAAAAATGGCACTTGAAGACCATAAGAAATTCTTTGTGAATTGAAAAACGGGAAAGTTATTGCTTTTTCCTGCTCAAAAGCAGTTGCTTTTTCTAAGTTACTATCTGACAATTTATTGCAGTGAAATAGAACCAGAAGACAGTAAAAATTTTTGGTTTGTTTAAAAAAACTAGAGAGTTTCGATACTAATTTTGGTCTAGGTCCAAAAGTTTTTCGGACACAATGTTTCTTGAATAGGAGTATTTTAAGCGCTTTATTTCTTCGCAAGTGATTAATTCAAGATGAGATATAGTGA
This sequence comes from Neuroterus valhalla, assembly GCA_011762715.2. Classification (NCBI taxonomy): domain Eukaryota; kingdom Metazoa; phylum Arthropoda; class Insecta; order Hymenoptera; family Cynipidae; genus Neuroterus; species Neuroterus valhalla. The sequence goes on along the minus strand of WSXT02180142.1, from coordinate 2,159 downwards.
CAAGGTACCCAGAAACAAATTCAAAATTTTATGTTCAAATCAATTTTGGGATACATCCCTTTCCAACGTTTCCCCCCCCCCCCCCCTTCTCCCAACCCCTTCGGGCACCATAACATTCTTGCCCCATGCTCACATTTTTTTATTTTCTTTCAACTCCAGCATCTACAAACAGGCACTCTCTTCCGTGCTTAGCTCCCCTCCCCCATCCTAACTCCCTATTTCTTCTTCTATAAATCATCACCCCCTCCCTGGATTCGAACGATGAGACTTTCATAGTACGATCAATTAAACCAAAATAGTCAATAGGGCAACCATTCATAGGGATTTGCAGGGATATAAAGTTTTGTTCAACTCTATTTCTATGCTGAATTGAAGCTTAGGATGAGAAGTATTGGAAGTTATATGTATTCTAATTGTTCAGCTCTTCCCCATTTTAATTATGTGGATGCCATTTTGGGTTATCAACTGATGACTTGATAAAAGGTATATCCGTTGACCCAAACATTGTTATTATATTTGAATATATTTTTACTGAAATAGACACTTCGTTCTCGGTGACTATGTGAAGTCCTTCAATGGTTTATCTCTAACTGATAAAAGATCTACGTACTCGCGAACTCACCTTTTTCAAAACATCATACATTCGTCTGGCGAAAGAAGATCATATCAACTTTCGGCTCTGGCTATATTTATTATTGGAGATGACTTCAGTATGATTTCATGGTTATTTGTATTTCATTTATTTATGAGAAAGTCAAATTGTGTGCTTTAAGTTAACAGAAGAAGTTTTATAGAATTTTTGATATTTGCGTAGTTACGAAAGATAAAATACGTTTCAGTTTAAAATAGGAAGCATCAAACTTCTTGTTTTATTCCCGTCTAGTTGTGTTGCTATTGTTTTTTTTCCAAATGATGAGTTTTCAGAATATTAGTCTATCAAAATGGAATAATTAACGAATCAGAGAGTACGATGTATACCGGATAAGGTGGAAAATAAATTCTGACATAAGAACAATAAAATTCACTCTTCTCTCCGTGCAAAAAAGTATCTAAATTCCAACATAGGTTGCGAAAACAGTGTATTTACTTGATGTGTGTACACTCGAAATAGTGATGAAAGAATCAAACGAGAAAAGATAACAATTGATCAACCTCTTTAACTTCTTGTGTCTAATCATTCAAATGAAATATTTTTAATGATTTCAAATTTCAATTTGATAAAGGCATTCTTCATGTTTGCAATAAACCTTCTCTAACTATTCATCTATATCGACGTAGGAGGTCATCAGGCGATAAATTTTATAAAAAAATCTTACACTGTTTTTTCCAATCGGTGATACTATCAACAACATTCTCTATCTATGAAGTAAGTCTAGGGTCTGTAAAGGTCATATATCATTTATTCTATCCTCACTCTATTAGCATTATCTAAAAATTTTTCCTATGAGCTTTTCAACTTATTTTTGACCCAGACCTTTGAATATCATTCTTTGGGAAATCGATCAAATGCAATTATTATGTTGCATTTTTGGACCATATTAATGAACAGTCTTCATCGACAGAATTTCGCTGCAACCATTACATAAATCGTAACACTTGTTTTGGCAAATTTGATTGTAAAATTTGTTTTCACGAAACTTGTTCTGAATAAATGTAAATATTTGAGGATGACAAACTGAACGCCTGTGACGTATCCCAAGCACTTGTCTTATATAATCTAATGGGACTGGAGAATATTCTACAGTTTATTCCAAACCATGAAGGCTGCGTGTACTCTTGTCCTCTTTCTGGCAATGATCCTCGATTCTATTGGTAAATATAATAATCTGATAACTCTCGAATTGTGAGTGTCTTTCTTATGAGATATCTTCCATTTCTAGAGATATCTCAGAATAAGTATCTGGGCTAATTTCTGTTATACCTTGGAACAAGACCACTTCAAGGCTTTAATAGAAACTTTCTTCCTTCGAAGACCTGTACCATATGTAAAAAGCGTAATATTATCTTAATCGAAAAAGCGTAGTATCACCTGAAAAGCATTCCAATATTTGATTTCTGAATCATAAAAATAAAAATTTATTCTCCTTTTTACATTCTCATCATTTATGATTGAGAAAGTATTAGAATCGTCTGAAATTTCACATCTTGAATTTTCAACG
>WSXT02180141.1:19295-37420 GCA_011762715.2 Neuroterus valhalla | reverse complement strand
ATTTGAATTTAGACAAGCCGGAGATGATGGGGTTTCGGAAAGGAAGGAAACGACAGTTTGGAAAAGAGCAGAAAATGGAAGAAAATGTAAGTCCAATAGAAATGGGGAAGATAATAATAGAGGTGACAGAAAGAAGGAAATGAGGCAGAAAGAAAGCGGAGAAGAAGAGCTTAGAAAAAAATGGCAGAATAGCAAAAAGGAGGCCAAAATTTAGAAGAGAGGATGCGGGCCTGGCGAAAGAGGCTGTAGAAACAGTTAGGAAGTAGGATAGAAAGTATAATGATAAGGAAGGTTAAGAAGAATAGAGAGAAAAATGGAAATGAAAGAAAGAGATGGGAGGGGGCACAAATATAGCAATGAAGGGTCTGAAATAAGAGGGGAAGGATATTGAAGAAGAGGTGGGAGAAGTGATAAGTGGAAAAGATGCGAAAGTAGGGATGAAGGAAAGGAAAGTAGAAGGGAAGAAAATGACCCTAGTGGAACGAGTGAAACTAAGGAAGAATGAACATAAGAGGAAAGAGTTGGCAAAGAAAAGGGATTAATCTGGAGACTAGGAGAGAAAAGAGGATGATTGGACATGGGAACAAAGGAACATGCAGTCAATGTTGAGGGAAAGAGCGGGAGAGGAGAGAAAAAAGGGAGCGTGGGTTAAGAATGGGAAAAAAAGATAACAGATATATGGTGGGATGGGAATGAAGTAAAGAGAGAGTTAGTTAAAAGCGCGGTGTCAGGGGACTGGAAGACAAAGGTAGGGAAGGGACGACATTAAGAAATAGAAAAAAGCAAAAAGAAAAGTGAAAAGGAGAAGAGGGTGAGTTAAGAATATGCTACCGTAATGTGGGGAGATGAAAAGGGATGAGAAAGAGTAAGGAAATGTCACGAAGAGGTTGCATTCGGCAGATTCAAAAAGCAATGAAGAGGAATCGGAAAGACAGAGCAATAGGAGGAATGGTGATGAGAATAAGAAAGGAATAAATAACAGAGAAGGATAGAAGAGTAGTGAAGGAAAAACAATGAATTATATCCAAAAGAATTCGAAAGTATGAGAGGATTGAAATCTGGGAAAATGTGCAATGCATTTTCGAAAAACGCTGCAGCAACATGCGGTATAATTATGAAGTATAGCAGTCAAAGTTATTTTTACGATCCAGCATATTATTTTCTGCATTAAGGATCCTTTTTTCTTTCTTTTTTTTTTTTGAATTTCTCAACCGCAGAATATTTATGGTCATTGAAGAGGCAAAATATACATTGTGCGTGGAGCAGAGGCAGCAATAGATCCTTAAGATAATTTTCGAGTCAGCGATAGCGGAGACGTTTACGCGGCACTGATTACATCCTTTGCAACATATCAGGGAGATTTTAAATCGCTACTCTCTGGCACGTGTCAGTCCATCACGAGATATAACACACCTGAACCGCACACTGTGAGGATATTTTTATTCTATACTCGATAAAAATAGTCAACCTTCGCCTCTGAAAAGAGGGGAAAAGGAGCATATATTTCCCGCTAAAAGCATTTGCGAGGCGAAAGTGGAATAAGCAGGGCTAAAGTAAAATATGCAGGGTGAAAGTAAAATTTGCGGGGCGAAAGTGAAACTTGTGGGCGACGATGACCGCGAGGATGACGACGATGACAAAGATGACAACGATAACGATTACGACGATGGAGATGGTAGTGATGCTGACGATCATGACGACAATGAATATGATGACGATGACGTCGATGACGATGATAGTAATGATGACGATGATAAGGTTCATGACGACGATGACGATGATGATGATTATTATTACGATCATGACGAAGATAAACGCAACGATGACGACGATGGCAACGACGAAGACGACAATGATAATGATGGGAATGATGCCGATGATGACGATTATGCCGATGACGAATATGAAGATCATGACGACGATTATGATGATGACAAAGACAAAGATGATAATAACGACAAAAACGATTATGACCGTGATGTCGATGATGATGACCATGATGATGATGACGATGAGGATAATGGCAACAATGACGATGATGATGGCGATGCTCACGATGATGACGAAGACAATAATAACAACGAAAACGATGATGGCGATGATGATGGTAACGCTAGCCACGATGATGACGACGATGACGATAATGGCAAAGATTACGATGATGATGACAATGCTGACGATCATCACGAAGATAACAACGACGATGACGGCTATTATGACAGTGTTGACCATGCTGATAACCTCGATGATGATGATGGCAATGATGTCGAGGATGACGACGATGAATGTGACTATGACGATAACGATGATGATGACGATGACGACGTTGAAGATGAGGAAGATCATGGCAACAATGACGATGATGATGGCGATACAGACGATCATGACGATAATGAGGAAGATAACAACGACGATGACGACTAGGATGACGACTTTTATGATTGTTTTGACCATTCTGATAACGACGATGACGACAATGGCAATTATGACAAAGACGATGTTGGCAACGATGAAGACAATAATAACAACAAAAACCATGATGATTGAGGAGAACGATAACGATGATTGAGAATCACGATAATGACGATGGTGATGATAATTGCAACGATGACGATGATTATGGCGATGCTGACGATTATGACGATTATGAAGAAGATAACGACGACGATGACGGCTATTATGACAGTGTTGACCATGCTAATAACCTCGATGACGACGATGATGATGATGGCAATGATGACGAGGATGACGACGATGAAGATGGCTATGACAATGACGGTGATTTTGACGATAATGATGACAATGACGACGTTGAAGATGATGAAGATAATGGCAACAATGACGATGATGATAGGGATGCTGACGATCATGACGATAATGAGGAAAATAACAACGACGTGGACGACAACGATGAAGTCTATTATGATGAAGTTGACCATTCTGATAACGGCGATGACGACAATGGCAATGATGTTAAAGACGATACTGATGATGGCAATGATGACGATGATGAAGATCATGACGACGATGACGATGATGACGAAGACAATAATAACGACAAAAACGATGATGACGATTATGATGGTGACGCTGATCACGATGATGACGATAATTGCAAAGATGACGATGATGATGGCGATGCTGTCGATTATGACGAAGAAAACAACCACGATGATGGCTATTATGACAGTGTTGACCATGCTGATAACGTCGATGACGACGATGATGATGATGATGATGGCAATGATGACGAGGATGACGATGATGATAGTGTTGATGATAACAATAATGAAGATGACGATAATGGCACCAATGACGATGATGATGGCGATGCTGACGATCATGACGATAATGACGAAGACAAAAACGACGATGACGAATATGATAAGGACTATTATGATGGTGTTGACCATGCTGATGAACCTCGATGAAGACGAAGATGATGATGGCAACGATGACGAGGATGGCGACGATGAAGGTGACTATAACGATGACGACGGTGACGATGACGACGTTGAAGATGATGACGATGATGACGACGATGACTTTATTGATTACTTATTTTTTTAGGGAAGGTGGATAAATCTGCTAGCAGACACCGAGGAGGGAGTTATGCAAAACAGTGTGGTGTAAAGAAGGAAATTTTAGGGCAGAGCGGCACATTTTGAGGTTAGGCAGCATATTGCAGTGTAAAGTGGGACACCTCCCTCCCATATTCCTTTACCCCTTTCTATGCATTGGACGTATCTTTGGCCATTTTTGTTTATTTTTGCGAGTTTGAGAAAGAATTTTTAACTTCTTGGATGGAAATTAATTTCTCTCTTAAAGATTTATCATTCAGGTTGAGAAATTATCTCTCTGGTTCCGAATGTAATAAATTTTTTCAAGTATGAAAATTCATTTTTATGACTTTAACTGTAACTTTCTCCATTTTTCGTTCGGAACTGATATTTTTAAAAGGTGATTATTCTCTTCCAGTTGTTGATGCATTTTGTTGATAATTTTTGTTTGTTTGTTTGTAAGAAGTTAACCATCCTTGGTTGGAAATTCATCATTTTAGGTTCAAAATAAATTTTTTTGGTAAAAATGCATCTAGTACTTCTGTCAGGATTCAAATGCTTTAAAGGGTCATTTTTCTTGTTGGGTTGAAGATCTCTTCCCTCCAATCCATCATTTATATTGAAATTTCATCTTTTCAGTAGGAATTTGATTTTTTTGGGTTTGTTTTTTTGTATGATTTGGAAATTCATTCTTTCAACTAAATCTATAAGTTTTCGTCTTTCTGTTTAAAATGAATATTTACAATCGAAAATTATTCTTCTCGCAGTGGACAATTAGTCCTCTCAGTGAACAAATTCACTTTTTTGTTTGGACATTCTACCATTCTGTTTAAGCTTGAACTGAATTGTAAATCCCTTCAGTAGAAAATTTCTAGTACTTTGTTCGAAACTAATCTTTTATTCACTTTGATATCAAATTTTTATCTCAGAATTCGATAGAATCTGTTTGGACAAAAATAATTATATATTGAACAATACTGAGAATGTTGCAATCACTTCGAATTATTTAAGAGTTTTTTGTTTGATATTTGTTTTCTGGAGTTTAAAAACTAGATTTCAAAGAAGATTAACAACAATTGAACAATAATTTTTGTTTTTATTACATGGTAGATATAACCGTTTAAAAAGGCTTGAATACGTTATATATCCATAGATACAGCTTTTGATTTTAACCGGAATGAAGATATAGATTTCAAAAAGGTTATGAATTTTGTAAGAATTTGAGGTTATGTTAACATTTTTGCCATTAATCGGTTATTCCTAATGGAATTCATCTTTTTTGACTTGAATATGAATTACATGGTCGAAAGTTGCCATTTTTTGTTCCAAATTTATTGAATTTATGAGTAACCCTCTGTTGGAAAATTCATCAATTTCTTTTGGGAATTTCTCTTCTTGGATAGTTCGTGATTCCGATCCATTCAAAATTCAACCCTTGATTCAGAATTCAACTATTTTGTCAAAAATTCGTGTGTTTTTATTGAATTCAACTAGTTCTAATAACTCTTGTTTCATGAAGGAGTAATTTTTTTAAATTGATATCTTTGCTTTTTTCGAGCACGACTTAGATTTATAAAAATTTTAAACTTCAGTGTGCGGTTTTTGGATTCGCGCCATTAGACATACGGAGAGCATTTTTTTGTCGAGTGTTCCAAGTGGAAAAAGTCTCCTCAATATCATAGAGAACGAATTCGAGAGCAGCGGGAGAACTTAAATATTTCACAGCCGTCCGCAAAAAAAGGTACGGACTTTTGCGACACGATCTTGTCCGGGTAAAAGCTGAATCCATTATGGTCCAAGTGCTCGAGTAGGAAAATGAGAGATGCAATTTCCATTTATATTACCTTGCCGATATTCCGTTCTTCCTTCAAGTTTTATCTTGTCCCTAGAATTTTTTCCCCTACGCCTGACGTAACACGACGGTGAAGATGCACTTCGTCGTCCATCCCGCTTCGTCGCTGGCCTCGTACTCGATTTTGTGGCCCCCAATCGTGAAAGAATGTCCCGGTCTCTGAAAATTATAAAAGACAATTTTGAAAATTAAACCTGATTTGAGAATTTGGGAATATAGAAATTGAGAAGACTATCTCCGATATGGAGAGTCTTTTTAAAATTTAACTCATCTCAACACCTTAGAGTGAGAGTAGAAGTGCAAGCCTGAGGGAGAAATAATTTGAAACCATGCAGAGAAAACTGATGCACTGACGTAGCAACAGAGCTTGTAGTAGCCTAGCAGAAAATTTTGTTATTTCGCGTCAGTAAGCGTCGCGTTTATCTTGGCTTGTGCGTTGCAATAATTTTCGAGAGGAACAAGAGGCAGTTCTTACGGGACTGAGAGTTTAGGCCGGACTACAATGAGATCTTAATACATCTTCTTATGTAGATTTATAGCGCTACATCGATCAGCCAAATCCTCAAGATATAGCTCTTTAGGTGTACCATCCATTCCCACCCTATAGCCCAATCTTGAAGCATCAATTACAGAAGACTTCCGTTTAGCTGAACCCTCGTGAAGCTGAACCTACATTTCTCTGAACGCTTCCACGCTCGTTAAGATGAACTCGATCGGACCCCTCTACTTCCAGAAGAAAGCAGCTGACGGTAGCAACCAATTAGGAGTCACCTCTAGAAACACCCTCGCGGAGGGAGACAGTGGTGGGAATTTCTCCCGGGTTCAGCTAAACGGATGTTTACATCGCATAACGGTTCAGCTGAACGGAAGTCTTTTGTTTGTTCAATTAACTGATTGAGGTATACTCTCTAGATATTCACTTTGAACACCACATCATAAAAGCCATATCACGTTGACACTTTACTGAACCAAACTTTCGAGCTACGCGCATCAGAAACAAAAGTTAGCCACATCTCCCAGTCAAATATTTCATTCATAGTTCCGTAGCACACAGTCCAGCTTTAAACCGTTTTTCAGAAAGAGACACATGCTTTCACAACAACCTTGAGCTGAAGACATCATCTATATCTATCCTTAACATTATTTTGATATGCCTCCCCAATTTTTTTTCTTCAGTGGAGCTTAAGTCATACTCCCCATCAATACCCTTCAGACATTATTTGCCCGTGCCTTCACAGAAATATTTCATTCAGATATTCTGGCTTCATAATGTAGATATACCCTTCAGACACATCATTCAGCTATACCCTTTATCTTCATTTCAAGCTAGATATCGAAGCTATATAACTTGCCACATCCATCATTTATGCCCCTATAGTTCCATCACTTCAGCCGAACCATCGAGAGTCTAAGGAATCCCAGATTATTTGGTGGATGAGATTCCCGACATTTCAAGAATATCTGGAATGGATTATCCACTCGAGAATTCACTTTAGTTGTATTAGATTATCCGCTCGAGAATTCGCTCCATTTGTTTTCAATTATCCATCCAAGAATTCGTTTCAGTTGAGTTCGACCTATTGTACTTCGCGGCATTCAAAGTGACTAGTGACTTGTAGAGGGGGCCTAGCGATGGCCACCGTAAGCGAGCATGCGCAGGTCCGGTGAACCGTCGCTGCTACCTCGCTTTTATGGTACGTGGCGGGTGCTTCCCGCCGGGAGCAACGATTAGCCGCCACGCTGGCATTCGTTGTTCAGCGTCCACTGCCGCATGGTCAGACTAGAGGAGCTTGCGATCATTTGCAAAATATCAAATCATGTTTGAACGAGGATCCATGCGTGGAAGGCGGATACTAACAGGTTGGTGTTTCTTCTCAGCTTTGATCATGACTATTATCTGTATCAAAATTGCTTGACTGAGTCTTGTTCTCAATGACCAGTCAGTTGTAGATTCTTGGTTTCAGTCTTAAACATCTGTTGTTAATTTGAAATTGGTTTCTTGAACTAAAAATGTAACTGTTTCATTTTTGGTTAGGAGTATCATTTTTTCTGTTCGAAATTCAACTATTCTGTTTACACATTGTTGTCTTTGGTAGAACATTAAACTTTCTATTCGCCAAAAATTCTTTTTATTCGAATATTCACCTTCCGGATCAAAAACTGAAGTGCCCCAGGTGAATATTTATGAGTTTAGTTGAAAATTTATCTTTCTGCTTTGATATATAACTTTTGCAGTTCTGATGTCCCATGGAAGAACCTAGTAAGTGACTATTTTCAGGCATATCTGCGTAAGAGAATAACCTCTATGGCAAAAGTCACTAACTAGGTTTTTCTTTCGGACAACAGAATTGAAGATTCATTACGTGTTTGCGAAATTTGTCACTTTGGTTGAAGAGTTAAGTGTTATCCGCCAAAAAATGGATTCGTTTCATTTGTTACTTAAGATATAAATTTAATAACAATTATCATAGGAAAAATTGTTTACATGATACGTGGATGCGCTTTGTAGTAAGTGTAGGGCTGTCATAGCGCTATGCGTATATTATAATAGTTGTGATTCACTGGAAGGGTCAATCCATCTAGGTGGCCTCTGCTCAGAGCCGAGCAGAGGAATTCGACATATAGGCATCAGAGATATAGTGAGTACAAACAAGCCACGTGCTATGCAAGAGTTACCACAAGTCTGCCGGCAGACAACGCAGGACGCTCTATCTCGTTACGAAAGCAGGGGTCCAAGGGTTTAAGAAGCCGAGCAAACAGAGATTTGGTACCAAACAGGTGAGGGGCCCATCAGCCGTTCAAACGGTCCTCGTGAGCTTCCAACTCCTCAGCACTGCCTGGAGTTGATGCACTCTTTTGAAACCGAGGAGACCAAGGCTAAGAAACTTTTGAGATGGTGTACGCTACCCAAGCTGCCGTCGCCTACTTATGAGAGAAACCTGGGCACGCCACCTTGGCTCTAGGGAACTAACATCATATTTTAGGTTGGGCACGCCACCACGGCTCCATACATTCTGATTATTTATATATTTGTGTTTGGCACGACACCTCGGCTCCATAAACTTTGATTTTGTTTATTACTTGCGATGGGTACGCAACCTCGGCTCCATACATTTTTTTATTTTGATTTGCTTGTAGGCACGCCATTTTGGCTCCATAAAATAGACTGTGTTAGAGATTCGGGTCCACCACCACGGCTCCGTATATGGGAAAGGCTGCTTAACGAAGAGTAATGAATCTGTAGTTTCTATTAAGATCTAATATTTTCATTCCTCCTTGCTCCTTCTCACATGATTTAGTAACTTAGTTAAGGTTAAAGAAGTGATAGGCTGAGTCCGAGTATAGAGCCTCTTATAATCTCACGAAACGCGGATACTGTGTAACGACTTCGACATGTAATAAAATATGTGATTCGACGGAAGCTTGATTGTAATCCTACAATGTCGTACTTTTCCAATAAATCTCTTTATTTGAACAAATTGTCTGATTCAATCTGCGATTACCTGTCCTGGGTCACAACTCCTTAATTTCATATATAAACTCAAATATAAGGTCTAGAACTCTTACAATATTTTCAAATTCAATACTCTCCATATCGTGTTGACAACGACAACCTTACCTTGCTATCCTAGCAATATGGGGTTTTCCGTGTTCCCTCTAGTCACAAACCTTTTAACTTCTTCCAATGTTCGAGCTGCATATAATTTCTTATGAATATATCTCAATTAGAATTATTCCAAAAAATGTTTTCAAGTAATAATGAATTCTCGTATTCATTCTGCGGTTTAATATTCTTATATTTATAAAAAAATCTATCATCTCTTTTGTTCCAGAGCCCTAGATATAGTAGAATGAACAAAACTGCATATTCCTAACAAAATAAAAACCCAAATTGCTCAGACAGTTGTGCTCTTCTATATTCTGAACCATTTGCAGAAATTTCAACACACTATATTAGTTTTTCCACTGATAAAGACGCAGAAGATTAAAATATGTTTTAATTTGTCACATGAAAGACTACCATATGCTCTCAAAGGCAAAATTGGTTTCGGCCAAGTGTATATTATTATACCTGTCATTAAACTTGTTTCAACTCAAATCACTTTACACGAAAGCTCTCTCCATTGAGGGCTCCGGTTTCGTGAATTCCCCAGACAGAAGTTCCCTCAGCAATCAGGAAGCGACGTGAAACAATGTTGGCTCGTATAAATTCCACCCTTCTCAGAATTCTGCTCATCTGAAATCTCACTTGCGTAGTTGCTCGTGTTAACAGAATTTGAGGTGATAAATTCTATAGACTCAAAAATTTGGAAAATTAGCTCATCTCCTATCATTCTCTACTCATCCTATGTTAGAAATGTTTGCAACTTAAGCATACATTGGTTGATAGAGTTTTTGCTTCCTTGAAAAGTTATTTTTTGAAAATGAAACCATTTGGCTTAAATTCATACAGTTTGTTCAAACCTCCTATCCTGGAAGAAGGGTAATACTCTTAGATAAAATTTTATCATTATAAAGTCTTTATAAAGTCTTTATAAAGTCTTGCTAAAGTCATCTTATTTCGTCGAAACTTCGAATGCGTTCCTGAAAGATATTCCTTTCAATAAAAAATTCATCTTCTTGGTTGAAAATTTAATTATTAAGGTCACTTTTTTTGGTTAGCATCTCGAGCTTGTTCCTGTAAACTTGCCTTTTTGACGAAGAAACAATCTTATTGGTTGAAAATTCGAATATTGGGAGAAAATTTATCTATTTTTCCAGAATTGATCATTCTGTTAAAAATAAACTGTTTTGGTACAGTCACATGTTCTTGTCAGAAATTCGTAAGATGAATTTTTAATCCTAAAGGACGAATTTTCAACCAGAAAATTAGGTTTTGGAAGGTAAAAGATGATTTCAATGGAAAGTCAAATGAACTCCGGGAAAAAGATGGCGCATACAAAATTGTTGAATTTTCAATAACATGATTGAGTTTTCAACAAAAGATATGCATTTTGATCAAATAGTTGAATTTTACCCGAAAAGGATCATTTTTCACCAAGGAGAATTATTTCTTCATCGGAAAAAATGGACTTTGAACCAAATTATCGAATTTTGAAGCCAAAAGTAGAGATTTTTCCCAAAAAAGTTGAATTTTTAACGAAACATGGTTCAACCAAGAAACATAAGATTTTAACTAGAAAAGATGGATTTTTACTCCAGAAAACAAAGTTTAGAAAAACCAAATTTTCAACAGAATATTCAATATTTCATTGAATTGTTGAATTTTCAACCTAAAAGGATAACTTTTTAATCATTCGGAACTTCGCTGTTCACAGCACACATATTCGTAAACTCGCGCAGCCACAAAAACAAATATCCGCCTTTGCACTCAAGCATTTCAGAAGTGAAACCATCCTCACCGGCAGTCTAACCATTCTTACGTTTTTTAATTACAGAAATGATGTTGTCTGTGGCTTCAACTTCTTACAGCTTCTTGAAAAAATCGACCATACAGTCTTTAACTTTGTCTGAATCCCATACCATTTCACCATCAACATTATTAATTCCGACTACCTTAATGCTAGTATTACAATCCCTAGTCTCCTTAATCCATCTCCAAAATAGTTTCTTATTTCCATGAAAATTATTTTGCATTCCTGATGTTCTTACGTTTTGATTTTAACCTTGCTTTTTTTACTAGTATATCTGCTTTCCTCTAATTATCTCTACAATCATTCATTTCCCTCGTCCTTTCCTCATCGCCGAGACTTCTAATTTTCAACATTCTCAAGCACCCCTTTTTATCGTTGACTACCACGTGCATTCCGTCATTCTTCCACGCACCACCAGACTTTCCTCCTATAGTTGTAGTACCACACACTTCCGATGCACTTCCGAAGATTCTATTCCGATACACTATTACGACTTTCCCAGCCCCATGGGACATGAAACTAAGAGTGACGTCATGATGGCGATGGCCTAAATATAAAGGAGCTTAGAAATAGTGAAAGGGTTTTAATTTCATGGTGGCGCCAGACACTTTTTTGATGTCGACCGTCGAACAGACGCTTGTTATTTTTTTGGTTGAACCTGAAATTTCCCTACCTGAAAGGATTTCCGAAACTCAGGGTAAAGGGTTGTTCGTGAAGGCAAAAAACTATATAGAAAATAAACAATGCTAAAAGTTCAAAAGTATAACGGTTCAAATATATTTAGAAAATAAGATTTATTTCCAGAGTCCATGGGAAAACGGACAACGATTCGCTACGATGTTTAGGTAGTGCCGTCTGAAGTGCGTGACCCAAATTACAAACATAACCCCTGAAAAGATTTCTTAAACATTACTTCAAGATACCTCGAACAGCCAAAAAGAATGGGAAAGAGAAAAAAACACAGCGACGGAAACAAAATGAATAACAGAAAAGAAACGGCAAATGCTTATTTCAATATGGAAGAGATAACAACTCCATGTAGCCGTGTTAGGTTCTCGATCGCCCTTACCTAAAATGGCAGAAGTCCTGTGTGTCAGCGCGACATTTCAGATCTCCCTTACTTACGATATTGGTTCTTACTCAAAGACATCCTGGATCCGAAACACTAGAACATAGTCGCACACACTCCAGAAGCTATCCCGAGAACTTTACAAAAGGTTTGACGCCTACCTGAACCTAGTGACGCTGGACTTCTGAACTCGTCGCCAAGCCAGGAAAGAAAAAAAGAAACTTCGTCTTGGTACAGGCTGTCAAAATTATTACCAGTGCGGTAGGCCAACACGAACTAACTCGTCCTTTCCTCGCTTCGCTGTTCCTTCCCTCGCTTTTCGTAAGTGGTACGGTGGTAATGGCGAGATGGCTGCAGTCCGTGCGGCGTTTGACAGGTTGTTGCCCGCAAGTGGTTCACAATTTTATATGTATAATGAAAAAATAATTCCTCCAGGTGACGTTTTGAACGAACCCTTTTCCTTTCAGTCGAACGAGCAGTATTATCAAGAATTTAATATTAAGGTAGTGTAAGGAATTGCGTCTTTAATATTACTCTCATTATAGTGTTGTGATCTAGTCGATAAATCACTAATTTTTGTAGTATAATGTAATTCAGTTGCTTTTTCAAAATAAACAAGATGCTGGACTCCGGTGTGACAAGGCGGGAGCTCGGATGTTCTCGCGGTTACCAAATCAATTGCGATTCACAGTGACCAACGCTCCACTTCTCTACAATCTCCCGAAGTCCGTTGCTCGAACCCAAGTCCTAACGAACCGCTCGATCTGCGCGTCGGAATCCCCTCTTCTAAACGACCAACCCGCAGTCTCGCCGTACCAGTCCAAGGTCCGCAAGAGAGTCGAACTTTATAAATACATGCGGATCTCGCAGCGAAAAATCATTTACTCGTCGGCCACCGAGGGATGACGACATACCCTCTCCTTCGTGAGCATGCACGGCCCGCTAAGCACCTCTCCTCGTCTTAACCGTCGTCCGACAGGTTCACACCTAATCAGAAACGAGCCTACTTCATTTCGAATCCCTACACCTCGCACATCAACCGGAATGACCTTTGTCTATCAAACATGTATTTTAGGTTCCTTCTAGCGTGGTCCTTCAATTGTAGCCTCATCGGGGAGCGATTTTTTTGCCCATTGCTTTCTTTGCATATAAAACCTTAACTTCGACGTGGCCCTTCTGAAGTGACCTCGACGGGAAGCGGTTTCTTTTGCTCCTTTTGAACGAAGTAAAATCATCCCCAACGTGGCCCTTTTACAGTGGGCTCAACGAAGTCGTCTTCCTGCTTATGCTGGCCGATGCGCAAACACAGGATCTACTTTGTTATTATGTCATATGTTCCAACCCTTTGTTTCCAGGTTAATTTTTTCACCTTTTGATGGAAACTGAGGCACCAGAGAGGCCACCAATACGTTAAAACTAAGGAATCGACACTTTTTTTGTTTGATCTGTATAAGTAGAAATTTGTCAGCTGCTCAATCTAATTCACTGTGGCTCACTTCGTCCTCCTCATGGTGGGAAAGTCAGTGGTACGATTTTGAGTGCTGAGTGGAAGTGGAGAAAGAGTGACGTTTGTAGTTGTTCTTGTTACTGCTCTTGGCTTTCTCACGAGGATGCTGGAGTGGCGGATCAAATACAGGGAGGGCGAGAATTCCATTTACCATTCTTTCCCTTATTTTCAATAACCCTACTCGTAAATACAAAATTAGTTTAATTGCTTACCTTTCCACAAACATTCAACACATTCAAGTAAGTTCACATTATTTCCTTCTATAATGAGAATTTTTATTTCACACTGACCATCCAATTGATAGCAGGTCAAACATTCTAAAAATATAAATCAAACCTGGGAAGGATCCATTAAGGATGGCAAGCCACCACGTGAAAACACCCTCTTCATTTTTGTTACCTAATTTTGTCACAATCTCCTTTGTGATGCCCTTAATATTCATCTAACTTTTTACGATATACTATTTGTAGTCCTCGTTTTTGCAGTTTCTCGATTCTAACTCGCGTCTGTTTCGATTTTAAAAATAAATTTTCTCCTCCATTTTTGACCTGGGTGTTTTTTTGAAACAATAAATTAATGATCCGATCCGCATTCAGAACCTCCCATACCCTTTGTATCTTTTAAAAGCCCTCTGTCTTTCGTCCGCTACAACAAGGCTGGTAATACTATGGCTTTTGCCTAAACACCAAGTGCACATGTGTATCATTTTGTGCATGAATCAAGTGTTTGTTATAAAAAACCCTTTTCTTAGTACGAACTAATCAATTTATCCCCATTACCATTCGTTTTTGGGTCTCCCAAATGACCAAGTACTCTGTCAGTACCTTCGCGTTGCACACAACCCAACCATTCATGTCTACATAAATGCCCAAATATGAGCAGGTTGCATTTGTATACTATGATTTACCTCCATCAAAGAAGAACTTGAATTTGAAAGAAAAACTTCTAAAGGTAACTACAAAAAGTACAAATCTTTAACAAAGCAAACAATTTTAAACGAAACAAAATTTCAGGGCAAGCTGAATAATATTTTTCTACATAAGATTTTAATCAATGTACTCTTTAGAAAAGAGATTCCTTAAGCTTTTCAAGCTGAAATAATATTATACGTGCGAGAAATCAACAGCTGAGTAAATTGTATGATACTATCTACAATTTCTCATATCACTCAGCTCCCCAAATAAACCGGTTGAGATATTTGCTTCTGAAAAAGATAAACACAATATACCAAAAAAGTATATATAGACCAAATATCAGAATATTCATTCTCTTCACTGACATCAAAATTTCTCGGCAATCATTCTTTTGTATATTAAGAGACAATGTGGTCCCTCTATACTCTCATTGTCACTTCTATTATTTTTCTCCTTTCTCTTGGTGAGTATGGAATAAATTGAGGTCCTGTACTTTAGTCCTCATTAGGTAAAAAGGACTCTCACAGGCCAAGGTCGGCAGAAAAGTAAGGCTGGATGGGGTAAACCACGCAGTGGGGGAACTATACTCATATCCGATAGAACTGACGTAATTGTTCCTTGGGCGACGGTCAATTTCGAAACAGCTACATGTGTAAAGCTTCCCTACTACTCGGCTGACCCTAACGCAGCCGAATTGTGGCGCCAACTCTGGCCAGCAAGAGTCCATCCTTATCGAACTTGATATGAAAGATTGACAAGAAAAACTGTACGGATGGATTCCACATTTCCATAATAGCCTCTACGCTTGGGCTAGTAGGCAAGGGGGGGGGGGATACCGCGATGCGCATAGATCTTTCCGTAGGCACGGAACAATCTTCGCGCATCGCGGTGTCCCCTACCTTGCCTACTAGCCCGAGCGTAGAGGCTGTTGTGGAATCCAGCCGTTCAATTATACTTGGAGGCTCCGTAGTTGGGAAAAAAAATAATTTTTTTGTTGCAGAATTGTGTGCACAGTCCAGCTCTCACCAAAAAAAGGGGTTCAAAGTGCCCTTAAAACCCGTCGTTCGCACTCGTCCATTAGGGAGAGGTAAAGTTTATCCAGAAAAAAATGACAGTTTCCGAAAAGATTTCGACTTTGTTTTCAATCATACCAGATCAAGAATTCAATGTGATTTAAGGTAAAATAGATTGAGTGCGTGAATAATCCTCGTTTTTTTCATTTTTGAACAAACACTCGTTAAGGGACGATAGTGCTCGAGGTGATGTAGTAGTCTATTTACAAGTTTCACATAGCTGCTTTTGACGATTGTTCCAATATAAGGTTGAGAATGTTTCACAATAACGATCTATATTTGACCTTCCTATTTGTCACGTTGTACAGTTTTTCAACCTTCTTATTAGTATAAAGCCTTCAATCAGTTCATGCCTCACATTTTTCTGCCGTTATCAGGGTTGCTACAAATTGAACTTTTTGGAAGAAAATCTCATTTTTCTATCAAATGTTTCGGATATAAGAATTTTATTTGTTCTTTCTGATGCAAATTCGGATTACAACCGGCGCGGTCCTTCTCAACGCTCCACATCACCTGCTCCGGATGATAATTTGCGAAAGCTACCTCCAGGAACAGAGATAGCATACCACTATACGTTTCCTGAAGGATATAGATTCAAAATAGGACACACTGCTTATCCTTTGATAGGAAACATGGTTGTCGAGGCCGTAGTAGATCAGGACGGTAATGTTGTTGGATTTTTTGAGAAAAGTTATGAGAAAAAGCTTTACGGAGAATATCGTGTTGAAGGAGGAATGCGCTGTAAATTAAACAAGAAAGATGATAAACCAGCCTACATGAATGAAAGAGAAGAGTTCGAATTATATCCTGAGTATAAACAATACAATAAAACTGGACTAGTATACAGAAAATATGTCGGCTTTCGTGACTTTTAGTCAATTTTCAAAATAAATAACTTCCATGTTCAAAGGGATATATTATAGCCCTTTTATTGATTTGTGCATTATGTCTATTTGTCTGAGTAAAGCTATATTACCTGTACATATCCATATCTAATGTAAAGTATTCTGCTTTACTACCCTCTTGTCCTTAACAACCCCTCCCCCCCTCTCTCTCTCTCCTATCCTCCACACTCCCTCATTCATCTGCTTCAACTCCTCTAGCTTTTTCTACATCTTCATCGATACTGCATCCTCCCCTCCTCCAGAACAACCAGCTTATAGATGTATCTACACACACTTTACTAAATCACATACTCTGCTTTTTCTCATCCTTCCCCTTTCTGCTTTCTCTGCACAAAAACCAGGTCTCCATTGTGCCTTTCTTGTCGATCTTCTCCTACCCTCTTTTGATTTAATTGAACAATCCTATATTATGCATCCATACAATTCATTGTATCTAGGCTCACTATTCTTGTCTATTACCTCCTCGCATTCTGCATCTTTCTCGTCTTCTTCATTGTCTTTATTTTCTTTTTTACCCACCCTTCAATCTATGAATAGTCCTTTCTTTCTCCCGGTCATAACGTTTATTCCATAGCCTTATCTTCATTTTTCTTCCTCCATACAATACTTAATCACTATTTCGCCTCCCTCCTGCTCCCTTGA
Organism: Neuroterus valhalla; assembly: GCA_011762715.2. Lineage (NCBI taxonomy): Eukaryota > Metazoa > Arthropoda > Insecta > Hymenoptera > Cynipidae > Neuroterus > Neuroterus valhalla. The sequence continues at coordinate 20,484 of WSXT02180141.1, read as the reverse complement.
TTCCTTCCAAAGTCACCACGCCATTTTCCTGTACCTGTTTCCAACTGATCCCTTCTAGGTTCGCAAAGGATGCACGTAAAGCCTCAATAAAGGAGAGAAGAAGCTGAGTAACCTTGAAACTTCCTTTGAATGAATTCAATGCATCTATATGAGATATAGAAATATGGATTTTGAAGGGCATCAAGTCAATTCCGCACTATCTACGAGAGGGACGATGGTCCATCCCGTATTATTCACCTTAGAGGCACAGGTTGATTTTGCAACAGCTATCTGGAGGGCACCGAGAAATTCCGCACTATGTACCAGAGGGACACAGGACTTTTCGTTCTACCTATCACACAGAGGCACAGGTCGATTGCGTCCTATCTACCAGAGGCATTAGAAAAACTTCCGCACTATCATACCGGGGGCCTAGATCGAATTTCGTGATCAGTACCTGGAGAGCACAGGGCAATTCCGAATCATCTACCAGATGGGCGCGTATCAATTCCGCACACTTCGCTTCGGGGCACCTGTGAATTCCGCACTACCTACCAGTAGAACAAGGGTCAATCCGCACTGTCTACCGGAAGGAAAATGTTCAATTCCTTATTATCTACCTTGGAGGAACAGGTTGAATTTACAATAGCTATCTGGAGGACACAGGAGGATCCCGTACTATCTACCAGAGGGGCACGGGATCATTGCGCCCTATCATCACAGGAGCACAGGGTACAGGGCGATTTGGAATCATCTAATAGATGAACACTGAGAAAAATTTTGCACTGCTCTCTTTGAGGCACGTGTGAACTCCACACTATCTATCGGTGGGACAGGGGTCAATCCGCGCTGTCTACTAGAGAGACACGGGACCATTGCGCCCTCTCATCACAGGGGCACAGAGTACAGGGCGATTTGGAATCATCTGATAGATAAATACTGAGAACAATTTTGCACTGCTCTCTTTGGGGCACGTGTGAATTCCACACTATCTATCGGTGGGACAGGAGTCAATCCGCACTGTCTACTAGAGAGACACGGGACCATTGCGCCCTATCATCACAGGGGCACAGAGTACAGGGCAATTTGGAATCATCTAATAGATGAACACTGAAAACAATTTCGCACTGCTCTCTTTGGGGCACGTGTAAATTCCACACTATCTACCGGTGGGACAGGGGTCCATCCGCACTGTCTACCAGAGAGGCAA
>WSXT02180141.1:0-19195 GCA_011762715.2 Neuroterus valhalla | reverse complement strand
CAAGGGACGATTGCGCTCTAACTATCACAGGGGCACAGGGTACAGGGCGATTTGGAATCATCTAATAGATGAACACTAAAAACAATTCTGCACTGCTCTCTTTGTGGCACGTGTGAACTCCACACTATCTATCGGTGGGACAGGGGTCAATCCGCACTGTCTACCAGAGAGGCAAGGGACAATTGCGCTCTCACTATCATAAGGGCACAGGGTACAGGGCGATTTGGAATCATCTGATAGATGAACACTGAGCACAATTTTGCACTGCTCTCTTTGGGGCACGTGTGAATTCAACGCATCTATCGGTGGGACAAGAGTCAATCCGCACTGTCTACCAGAGGGACAATAATCGAATGAAAATAATAATTTTCAATTGGAAATGAAACACTGACATTTTTAGTTTGAAATTGGCGAAAAAGACGAATTTCTTACCCTGAAGAATAATTTTCAACAATGAAGACGAATTTTCCACAAAGTACGTGAACCTTCAGTTTTTACCCTAACTAATGCACCATCAACATAAAACTCTAATTTTCAATAAAAGAGGTCAATTCTCAAACAATTCTGCACAATTTGTGTTCATTTATATTTTCCCGTACCTTGCATAGTTTGACCAAAAAATATAACTTCCTATTTTTCATTTTTTTGTGTGCTACCAAAATTTGAATTTCAGATTTTTTGAGGAAATTAAGAAGTTCTGGAGATCGTTTTCCAGGGCAACGAAAAAAAATTACTAACTTAAGTTCAATAAAATTGCGAGGCATTATGTATTGGACAAGAAACAACAATATATGTTAGCTCAGTGAATATTGTTCATGTTTGAGCAAGAAAATACAAAGTTTTAATAAAATGGTTTAAATCAGTGAAATATATTTTTCTTGTCAAATCAGCGGAGTACTCTTGCAACTCTGATCATTATGAAAAGTGACAGCTCTTTATTGGAGCAATGCGTTCCGCTTGTAGTGTACGAGCCTCTTCAGTTCTAGTAAAAATTAACTTTTTTGTCCCAGTTCAAATTTTGTTAAATACAAACAATGAATCGAATGTTCCTCCAAATAAACTTGGTGTAGTGCACCAAGAAATATCTACACCATTTAGTTACCATAAAAGATACAACATGATCTTTGAAAATTGGTGAATTTTTTTCTTGCTACATTTGAAAGAAGATAAATAAAAAATTGTAGAGTGAGTGTATCTGTGGATTAGGAGAGAATAATAAATATTAAGATCAAAATCATGGTGGAGCACTCATATGTTTATCCTCATTCAAAGATAGAACTTAAAGAACACTTTTTGTGTTGTTTTTAATCATTGGCATTGGAAAAAACGTAAAAATTCCATTTTTATATAATAGAAAACATTTTATCGAAGTTTCTTCTGCAGTACGCTAATCAAGAAAGCTTCTTATGTCTGGACTGAAGTATATAACTACATTATAATAACATCATAAAGTACACTATAATCCTTTGCTTCAATTGTTTAAAAATTGAATTTATTGTTTAAGTCATGAAGTTTTTAATTTTACTATGATTCTGACGAATTATGAAATTTTCACTTTTTTAACATTGGTTAGAAAACCTTAAACGATAATATAAATTATAAAGGACTATCGATTTCCCTAATTATTGTATGTGCGAATATGTTTTTGAAATATGAAACTATAGTGAAAACGATTTCTAATTTACTGCAATAGTATAGGAATAAAATCATAATCAAAATTACAACTTATACCGACCTCGCTCCTTGCCCTAATTTCTTATATATTTTCTATTATTTTATTTATTTTTTTATATAATATATAAAAATTAGGGCGAGAAAGGAAGTCGATGGAAGTTCTTTATTTGATTATGATTTTGACGAATTATGAAATTTGTACTTTTTCAACATTCTTTAGAAAACCTTAAACGATGATAAACAGTTACTTAAGACTATCAATTTTCCTTATAATTACATAAGCGAATACTTTTTTGAAGTTTGAAACTATATTGAAAACAATTTCTAATTTACAGCAATAGTATAAGATCAAAATCATAATCAAATTATAACTTATACCTACTTCGTTTCTTGCCTTGATTTTTTATATATTTTTAATTATTTTATAAATTTTTTTGTATAGTATATAAGAAATTAGGGCAAAGAAGGAAGTCGATAGAAGTTTTTAATTCTATCAAGATTCTGATCTTTCGATATTGGTGTACACTGGAAGTCGTTTTTATTATAGTTTCAAATTTCAAAACGTATTTGCACATACAATAATTTGGAAAATTGATAGTATTAAATAATTATTTATGATCGTTTAAAATTTTATGATGAATGTTAAAAATAAGACAAAGTCCATAATTCGTCGATGATTATAAGTAAATTAAAGAGGCCTTCTTCAAGGAAAGAAAAATTCAAATATAAATTTGATTAATACTTTGTGTGCTATATTGATATGGAAATCAATCGAATTGATCAGACTGCCTCTCTTGTCTCAATTTTTTCAATACGAAAACAATATGAAAAAACAAATTTATATCAATATAGTACGCAAATGTATTATTTAAATTTATAATAAATAGTATTAAAGTTTTTCCATTTATTTTTTTCTATAATTCTATTCAAGAATAAAATATATTTAAAAAATAAACAATTTGATACCGTCACGAAAAATCGCGTTTGCCACAGTTTTATTATTTTTCTATCCTTCAGCACGATAATAAATTTACATTTTTTAGTGCCTGACTGCTCGTAAATATATCCGCATTTGCACCCGACAATCACACATTTCACCATTTTCAACATCAATTTTTTTCTCATGGGGTATCAAACTCTTGTAATTTCTCGTTATTACGAGTGAAAATTCGTAAAAACTTCCTTTTTCAAACTAAAAGTGTAAATATTAACATTCCCACATGCATTTGCCCAGCTAGTCGGACCAATGCACATGCAGCGCCACCGTGGCCACGGTCAGCATATCCGACATTTTCAACTCAGAGAGCCAGGGCCGCCAGGGGGCTGATCTTGGGTTGTTTTCAATCGACGTAACCTCCATAGACCTAACCTAACTTTTAGCTTGTCAGGGGCGTCCCGACATTAAATTGTGCCTTTCCGAAAAACTTTTGAAAAAAAGTAATAGGAACGGTGTTTTTTTGGTTTTAAATCCAAAATTAAATTAAATTGGTTGAATTATTTTGTTCCATTCATAAAAGCATCGAAATAAGCAAAGAATATGATTTTAATAATTGAATGTGGAAAAACATTTTTCTCGTTTGGGAAATGTTTGATTTATTACAATCCTGGATTTTTTTTTACAGATAAGCAGAGGTTAGGTTTATATAATCTAGCTTAAAGCTGCATCATTGGTACCAGTTGTACATGTTTTGTGGAAATCTTTTTCATAAATCTGATTGAATGAGAAAACTTAGACTTTTCATGGAAATTGTGTTTAATTTTGTTTTTGATAAAGAAAAAACAGGGAAATAGCCGTAGGTAAAAAGCAAAAATCAAATTCACCAGCAGAATTTTAGAGGAAAGTTTACGCAGATAGAAAAGAGCTGTGGCGGCAAGACGAAAGCGTAAAAAAAATTCATAAAAAATCCTATTGAAAAAGCAAATTAATAAATTAAATATAGATAATCAAGTAGAAATCACAGAAAGACCGAAAAGGATCCATCGTGGAAGGGAGCTTGGAAAGTTTCTCTCCTAAACCCTTTGTTATATAAATGGAGTTATTATTTTTTATGAATAATTAAAAACTGTAAACACGAAATTAAGAAATACCGTATGTTTTGTCCCAAAGTTAGTTGTCTTGACTGCAAAAAATTATAATATACAAAAATTATTATAATTCGTTCCTATAAAATTGGAAAAATAATATATTTAAATTAAATTATGATATTTTCAAAGAAAAAGGGATTTATCTCCTACGTACAATCTTTAATTTTCAAACTATAATCAAGGATTCATTAATTTGTTTGAAAAGAAATTGATAATAAGATGAAGAAGGGCGTCAAAAACCTCCACAAGCTTTCAAACATATTTTTCAGCGTGAATACCTCTAGAACTTATTTTTTTGTTGGTAATGAATCTAAATTCAATCACAATTTACAATGTTGAAAATATTTTCAAGAAAAATTTCTTTTTTTAGATTTTCAACAACGGTTATTATAAATTTTCAGAATATTTTGTTTTAGGCTCTTTTAATAATAAAACATTGTTCTATGAATTTCCTCATTTAAACAATTAACGAACCAGACACATTTTAAATTAAATTCACTGGTTTTCCCTGTTATCTTGTTTCTGAAAGTCGGTACACGTCCCCCGGAAGTTCTGGCTTTTCTCGATCAACGTGGTGGAAACGAATTCGCGAGTTGTATTGTATGAACAAAAAGGAGGGAGCGTGGAAACAATGGAAGAACAGTGGACGAGCTGAAATTTGCACGGGAATAGAAAAAAAAAATTGGTTTTGTCATGACGCCGCGCCGTCGAGGACCCTCGAAGGTAAAATTGGTTATGCACAATTTTCTGTGATAAAATATGAATTTTCCCAACCTTCGTGGAAACATCTGCCTTGAAGTAAAAGATCCTCCCTCGGGAGACGAGATTCTCGCCTTAAAGTTTCTTAGAGATAAACTCCTGCGAAACGCGATTTGTTTTTCTGATTTCAACCTCGTTTGGGAATTCTGTAAATACCCTCGTGATCAAACTTTATTTGCTCTTTATTCATACTCTCCTTTTTTGGAAAAAAATTGTTAAATTTTGCTACATCCTTTTTTTCTCATTCCAATTTTTGAAGATAAAAAATTGTGGTAGAAAAACTGCATGTGCGAAGATAAATTGTCCATAAAAAGGTTTAATGTTATAGCCTCCCCTCCCTTCTGCCTTCTCTCACCATGCCGTTCCTTTTAACAATCTCATACACCTTCCTTCCCTCCTCTTGCCTTCTTCTCACTTCAACCTCATGCAGACCATTTTTTCGAAAATACCTTTCTTCCTCATCCTCTATCTTTCCCTCCGCCTACCTGCTCAACTTCTCACACGAGCACTCCCTCACTAGCCTAATTCCCCTCTCTTCCAGGAAATTCTCCTCACACTAATACGACGGGCTACATGTCGTAAATCCCAAACTCGTTCTCCCTATCTCCCTCCTCACAATATAACTAGGTTTACTTCTGTTCAACCCCAGTGTCCATCATCTTTACCTTTCCTGAACCCTATTTAACTCCTTGCTATCCTTCTACCCCTACACCTCTTCTCTATAGTAGCACGGTCATCACAACGGAGTCAAATAGCTTCATCCTTTTTTCAAATGCAAACAACCTCTTTCCCGATCTCCACATCTGCTCATCACAACATTTGCCCTCCTTTACCTCTCCTTTAAAGGACCATTCACTTATTCATACCTCTGAAATAGGGAACCCAGGTACATAAGCTCTTTGACCTCTTGCACTAATGTCACATACAATTTCCAATCCCCTCTCTTATCGATTCCGCTTTTTCTGCTGAGCACCATAACATTGGATTTTTCTGCATTTCTTTCTACCCGACTCCTATCTTGGTACTTTCTCAACCTCTTCATCATCTCTTTTAATGCCACCTTACTTTTCACCGGCAACACTATGTCATCTCCATACTCAGGTGACCATATTCTAACCCCTCCTCCCTCCACTCTCCCTCCTACTACTTCTTCCTCTAGTTTCCTCTCCATGTCAGCGAATAAGATCGAAAAAAGCCTCGGGCTAAGCGGACACCCTTGCCTCAACCCCCTATCCATCCAGGAACCCTCTGAAATCGTATACCTTCCTTCCACCCTATCTTCCGTCTCTTCATGCACCTCTCTTACTCTTCTGATCAGATCTTTCTCTACTCCCCTCTCCCCCATTGCCTCCAACAATCCCCCCCTATCCTCCGATGGGAGAGTACTTTTCAGATATACGAAAAACGCGTACACTTTTGACCCCTTCTTCACTATTTCTCTATTTACCACGTGCTGAAAAATATAAGTATTGTCTATAGTGCTCTTACCCGCTCTGAATCCCGCCTAACTCTCCGGCGATTTGCTTTTTCCCTTGACATCATTTCGTAAAGTCTCTCAATGTAAATCAATGTAATCCCTCTTTAATTTCCTGCCTATCCCTATCCCCCTTCCTATACAGTGGCACTATCAGCCCTTCTTCTACTCTCCTAGAAATATCTCAACCCTCCATACCTTCTTAAGTACCTCCTTTAGCCTGTTTCTAACAGCTTCCTTATTTTTCAATCTATTTCCTCGTCACTTAACTAACACTTTTATACTCCTATCCCAGCTCCTTGTCTCTCCCTTGCTTTTTTTCACATATCAACCTTAACTCCTTCCTCATCTCCACGTCCTCCTCTCTCCTCATGGTTCCATTATTCCACTTCTTGTACTTTATTTTCACCCTTCTCTTCATTTTTTTCTAAATTCTCTATCCCACTTCGGTTCCACCACTCCCTTCTTCCTCTTTCTCAATCATTTCTTTCGCACACACCCTGTAAACTTCACTTTTAGACCCCCCCCCTCCCCCTCCACAAGATTGGAGGCTAATGGTCTGGTTCTATCCTCCATTCTACTGCGAATCTCTCCGTCTCCTCACATTCATGACCACAGAAGAGTTAATTTTATGTAGAAATAAAGAATTTCGTACAAAAAAATTGAATGTTTAACTAGTGAAATTCAATCCTCAACGGAGAATTTCATTGTGCGTAAACAAAAAGTTATTTTTTGAACTGTAACAGACTAATTTTATATCAAATACGCAATAGCTTGATTTTAGATAAGAAAATTAATTTCAAACCAAAAAAAAAAAAAAAACTAAACGTTATCCCAGTTGGTAACTTTACTTCTACTGGAATTAACGCACCTAGAAAATTGTGTGAACATGAAAAAATGTGCTTGTGTGTGTGTGTGTGTTTCCGACAAAAAATAAAAGTGAATGGAACATGAACTTTCAGCATAAATTTAGATATGCCTCATTATACATTCCCGACGGGAATCATGAATTTTTAAGTGAGGAACACGAATGATCTGTGAAAGTGTTAAATCCAAACCCAAGACTATTATCTCTCAACAAAAAATTTAATTTGACACTAAATAGTTGGATTTAAGATAAACACTTCAATATTTAACCGATAATTGACTTATTCACTATAGTAGTTGAACTCTAGATAAAAAATATCAATTTCGAAGTGAGAACAAAATTTTAAATTGAATGGTTGAATTTTCAAATAGAATCGTGAATCTTCGACCAAAAAATGCATTTTTCAAAAAGCAGTTTAGCTTTGAGCGAAGTATCTGATTTACCAATGGAAGATGATAAATTTTCAACCATAATGTTATGAACAAAATATAATAGTTGATTTTTAACACAAAAAGAGATTTTTTCAACCGAATGAAAAACAGTTAAAAATCTGAGTAAAAAATTGACTCCAAGCATCTAGTTTAATTTTTCGGCAAAATATATAAGCATTTGAAGAACTGGATGCATTTCCGAAAAATGATAAAATTTTCAAATGAGCAGTAGAATTTTCAACCAAACGAGATGAATTTTGTACGGAAAGTATAAAAGTGGACCCTCCAAAAGCAACAAAACCATGAGGAAAAAGCAACAAAATTACGAAAAAAAGGAAAGTTTCTTGGAAAAAGAGAAGAAAGGACAAGAATCTCGTGAACAATGGAAAAACAGGAGAGATAGAGGGGGCAGAGGGAGAGAGAGGGAGAGAGAGGGGGAGAGGGAGAGAGTGGGGGTCTTATGGAAGTTAATAGTGCACAAGTTTCTCTGGGAGGGATACAGAGAATCAGATGAGGAAGAGGAAAATAAGAATACACATTCCATGGAAAAATAGGAAGTGCGTAAAAGACGTATGAGATTTTGGGAAAGAAGAAGTTGTTGGAGAGAAGAAAAGCACAAATAAAAGATGATTCAACTTGTTTAGAGAAGAGAAGAAAGTGGCTCATCAAGCAGAAGGTGTGGGTGGCAAGGAGTAAAGGTAACAAAGTAGGAATTGAGGGAGACAGGATAATGGTGAACAGAAAGGTCTGATTGTGAAAAGATAACTTAGGTGAAATAATACAGGGTAGTAAACAAGATGAAAATTAAAGGGAATGGAGGAAGGGTGGTGAAAATGGGAGTAAAAAAGGAAGGGTGATGAAAATGCAGACAACTGGGTACGGTTCACAAGCGACAAGAGGATTCAGAAGCAAGGAAAAAAGGATGAAGACGTGAAAATAGCGTTTAAGAGTGTGCTGCGGTAAAAAACAGGGACGGAGGATTCTAGAGGGAGTAAAAGAGTGGGATTTGATCATAATAGCGAAACGTGGGTAGATGAGATATAGTGGGAATTCAAAGAGAGAATGTTGCTGAAAGGGTGAGAAAGGGTTGAGAAAAATGATAATACCAAGGGAAAGGACGGAACAATGGCAAGAGAAATTGGAGTGAGAAAGAAGAGTATATAAGTGTGGTATGCGTGCTTAGAAGAAGGTGTGAAGAGGAAGGTTTAAGAGTGTGAGTGAAATGGACAGAGGATAAAGATAAGGTATTGAAGCTGATGGGGGAAGACTTTAGTGCATGAACTGGGAAACAAGGAGAAGAGGTAGGTTAGACTCGATAGCTTATTTGTAACGGCCATACCAAGGGAACAGAAAATGGAGGCATAGCGTTTGCAGGTAGAGGAAACACCTTATTATATTACATTCTAGCAGAACAAAAAATAAAAAATATGTTGGTAAAAATAGGGGTTGGAAATAAGGTAGGTTGTGAGCACTTTTCTGAGGCAGCAACTTTGAGATATAGAAGTCCTAAGCGTGATGGAAGAAAGAAAGCAGGTAAAAAGAAAAGAAGATTGAACATAAACAGTTCAGAGGAAGATGAGTCGAGAGGGTTGAGAGAAAGAATGGAAAATACGGAGGTAAGGAATATGGAAGAGCAGGGAGTAGACACGCTGTTGGAAAAACTCCAAAGAGTTATTATTAAGATGAGGGAAGAGGTACGGTCAGCAGGGGATGGAGGGGAGAGAAGGGGAAGATCACAAGATGCCAAATGTGGGGAAAAGGAAGACAGGCCAGAGGAGAGTGTTGAAAAATAGAGGAGAGGAAAACTTCAGAAAAGAGAACTCAAGAGAAGAAAAAGAGCTCACGGAAGGATGTTGAGCAGAAAAGGAAGGAGGAGAACGTAAGATTCATGGAGGAAGTCCAGAGAGCGCTAGAGGAAGAAAGAGAATGGGAAGAAGGGTAAAGACAGGGAAAGAGGATGCAGAAGGGGTATAAATGAGGAAATCGGAAAGGACGATATGTTTCCAGACTTTGCTAAGGGGTATGCAAACTGGGGAAGAGGGTAGAAGAAGAAAGGAGGTTGCAGGAGATGGAAATAGCGGGAAGGAGATAAGTTCGGAAGGAGGTAATGACGAAATCATAAATCTAAAAAGGAACAAAGCAACAGGTAAAGATAGTTCGTAGGATGGAGTGCTCAAATGTTGTTAGGGGAGGGGCCAAGGAGAGATCTGGAGAAGCGGAGGGTGACCCGAAGAATAAGAGACAGAGTGTTTGTGCCGTTGATTGAGGAAAGAGAGGGAAATAAGATAGAGAAATGTAGGGGTATCACGTTCATGTCAGAAAGGTACCAAATTTACGTGCCAGCCTAGTCGGCTTCAGAAATTGTATAGGAACCATAGATTTTTGTGCCCAATTATCTCATAAATGGGAACTTGTGACGGGAAAAAGAAAAATTGTTGCACTGTTTGTGGATTTCAGAGCAGCTTTCGAATCCATAAGCAGGAGGGTTCTTCAAAAGGCCATAAAAAGGAAGAGGAATAGGTTAGCATCAATACGTTCCAGCAATGCCAGTTATTCTTCAATTCTTGTTTTAAAAAGTGTTTGAGTTTTTTTTTTTTGGAAGCAGATCAGAGTCAATAACTAAAATAGATGAAGAATTAGGAATAAAATTTCATGAATGACGGAAAAGATTGAAATTTAATATTCTATCTGCGAAAGATATTAATAATTATTCTTGGATAAATCCGGTCTTAATTTCATCGGTATACGAGAGGGTCCACTTTGACTCGGGATTCTGATGAAAGCTGGAGCCCCTAATGAGATATGAAGCTAATAAAAAGTCTAAAAGCTGCTATAAAAAACTTTATCCATTACCGTACATATTTCTGATGTTTTTTGCATGAAATTTGACTCCAGCTTTCAGCTCAAACATGAGGATGCCTTTGAATATAAATTTCGTAATAGAATGAATGAAGGATTACTCAACTTTCTTTTCAGAAATTTGATTAAGAAACTGTCTTGGATTTCTAGAATCTTTTGAATTTAAAATTAATAAATAGAATCAATTATTCTTTCTCATTTTCAATAATCTTCCCATCTTTTCCATCGAGAAAATAATTTTTAAAGAACGAGAAAAAATTTTCTTGAACATGGACTCAAACCAGGTATGCTACTTTACATGAGTAGATCGTTCTACAAACCGCATCCACCGAAGCCTCTTTTTCCGTTTCTTATCAAGAAAAAATAATTTTTCAGAGAACAATATTTTACTAAACATGAATGGAGTGTTATACAAATTACATCTATCAAAGCCTCTTTTTCCTTTTTTTTCCTTACTGTACAAAATAATTCTTTGAAGAAACAGACAAAATCTGCCCAATTCCGGATTTATAACAGGAATGCTATTATGCATTATTGGGGCGTTATAACAATTTTGTCCATCCATGCTTCTTTTCCCTTCCTCTTTTCCTACACCAAACAATTTTTCGGAGAACAAGAGAAAGTCTGCTCCAGTCCGGATTTACACTGGCGAACTCACTATTCATGTGTGAATAGTGTGGAGCGTTAAACTAATTACATTTACCAAAGACTCTTTTTCCTTCTTTCACTTCCCGAAAAGAAAATTTTTAATAGAAGAAGTCAAAATCTGTTCTAGACTGGATGTATACCGGCAACGTTACTATACATGAGTGGAGCGTTATTTCATTGGCATTTATCAAGGCCTTCTCTCATTCACAAGACAAAATGATTTTTTGCATTATGGAAAAAATCTGCCGCAGCATGGATTTAGACAAGGGATGCCACTATACATAAGTGGAGTGTTATACAAATTACATCTAACAAAGCCTCTTTTTCCATCTTTTCCTTCCTGAAACAAATAATTTTTTCAAGAGCGAGACAAAATTTCCCCATTCCGGATTTATGCCAGGAACGTCACTATATACCAATGGAGCGTTATATCAATTCCATCCATCGGGGCCTATTTTTCCTTTCTTTTTTCCTATCTTCTCCTAGACAACACAAGTTTCTGGATAAAAAGGAAAAATTTCCTTCAATCCAGATTTACAACGGCATTTACACATGTCTGGAGCGTTATTTCACGGACATCTATCGAGGCTTTCTTTTATTCACATAGACAGAAGGTTTTTTTGCACTACGAAAAAGAATCTGCCTCAGCCCGGATTTGAACCGGGAACGCCACTATACATAAGTCGAGTATCCTACCAAGTGGCATCTCGAGTTCAAATCTTGGCTGAAGCAAATTTTTTTTTCGTTCTCAAAAAATTTATCTTGTTCAAATTATTTCTGTTTCAATTATTCTAAAAAAATTGCGGTATTTGGAATTGACAAATTCGCCTCCAGTCTAATTATCATCCTTATTTTCTCCTGATGCACACTTGCTTCCTATGTTTTCCTTCTCCTTTGCTGCCTTCCTCTTCCTCTTTATTTTTCTTTCTTATTTGTAGTGATCTCACTTTCTCTTTTTTCTTTCTTTCGCATTTATAATCTTGATGCTATCTCTTTCGACGTTTTTTCCCCTTTTTCCTACTTACCCTAACTCTGCCTGTCCTATGTGCTTTCCAATTATCTTAAAACCTTCTTTTTCACATCTTGTCATGTTTTCCCTACATTCCTCTCTTATTTATAGCCTGCTATCTCTCTCCCAATGCTTTTATTCCCTTTTTCCTTTTTCCTTAATCTCACTGTGCCTGTTTTCAAAACTTTTCAATTTACTTCAAACCTCCTCCTTCTTATCTTCTCATAGTTCTCATTATAGCCCTTCCTTATTTCTAGTTTTCTCTCTATTCCTTCTAACGCTTTTATTTCCTCCTTTCTTCTCCCCTTTTTCTCATGCTGCCTGTTTTCTATGCTTTTTAATATAATACAAACTTCCTCTCTTCTATCTTTCAACAGTTTCTCCCATGTTTCTTCTCCTTCATAGTGTGCTAACTCTTTCTTCTAAAGCTTTCATTTTTTCATCTCTCTTTCCTTTCATTATTATCCAGCCTGTTTTCTATGCTTTCTAATGCACTACAAACATTCTCTGTCTCATCCCTCCATGGTTCTCCTTATGTTCCTTTCTTATCTCTATTCCTAGTACTATCTCTTCTACCCTTCCATTCTGTTTATTGCTTTTCTCTAATTATCGCTCTGCCTGTTCTAAATGCTTCTGAGTTACTCTAAACCTTCTCTTTCCCATATCTTAATAATCCTCTCAGTGTTCCTTCTTTACTTCTAATCTGATTCATATCTCTTCTATCGATTTTATTTCCTCCTCACTTTCTCCTCTATTCTCACTTCGCCCTCCCTTAGTGTTTCACAATTTACCCAGAACTTCTCCTCCTTTATATTTCTTTGGGTTTCTCAGAGTTCCTTCTTTATTTCTGGTATGCTCAACGTCTCTTTCAACGCCTTTATTCCCTTCCTTCATCAAAATCATTCTCACTGTGCCTGTTATGTATGATTTCCAATGTACTTCAACCCTCCTCTTTTGCATCTTGCTCTAGCTTTTCTTATGTTTCCATTTCATTTCCATTCTTAGTGCTGTCTCTTCTAGCGCTTTCATTTGCTCCTTCCTTTCCCCTTATTTCAACTCTGCTTGTTCTTTATGCGTCCAAATTCACTCCAAACGTTTTTTCCACATCTTTCCATCGTTTTCTTTATGTTCCTTTGATATTTCTAGTCTGCTTACTTTCTTTTCGAATGTTTTAATTTTATTCTCTCTTTTTCCCTTATACCTACTCTGCATATTGTCAATGCTTTTTTATGTGCTTCGAATCTTCTCTTTCTCATCTTCACTTTATGTTCTCTTCTTATTATCAGTCTGCTTATTATCTCTCTCCCAACGCTTTTTCCTCCTTTCTCCTTTCCTCCTCTTTCTTTATCCGCTTGTTATTTTTGCTTCTTAATGCACTCTACTCCCTCTCTCCGTCATCATCATATAGTTTCTCTCGTGGTTCCCTCTTATTTTGAGTCTGTTCACTCTTTATTAAATCCTTATATTCCCTTACTCCTTCTACCCTTGTTCTCACTCCATCCATTCTCTGTGATTTCCAAAGCGCCCTATACATTCTCTTTCTTATTTTCCCATAGTTCTACCTATGTTCCTTATCATTACTGCTTAGCATTCTTTCTTTCCTGATCTTAAATTTTCTCCTTTCGTTCTCTTCTTCAAAATGACTGCTAAGATCTTCTTTTTCACAATATGAGTTTTCAAACTTCCTAATTGTCTCTCCTGGTAGGAAAACTTGAAAGATTGACTAATAAGGTAAGAAAAGAGATAAGACAGGGAGGAGATAAAGAGGTTATAGGAGAAAATATTGGAATCACAAATATAGGAAATATGAAGACAGGATTCGGGAGAATAGAGAAAAATGAATGGAAGGAAGAAGAAATATATAAGAGAGATCCTAAAAGGAGGAAAAGAGATCATGAGAGGATCTTGGGTGAAAGGGCAGGAGAAAGGAGAGGTACATATAAGGAGTTCAGAAGGCAGTAGCGGGAAGGGAGAAAATGGAAGTGATGTACAGGGAAATAGAAGAAAAGGAGTCTATAGATAGGGAAATCGGAAAATAAGGATGGACGGAATATTCTAAAAGTCTGCTAGAGGTCATGCAGAGTGAGGTAGAGAGTGAAGAAGACATACGGTAGAAGTCGCGGAGGGGAAAAGAAATCCGATTAGTAGGGGAGAGGTTAATAGGGCAAATATCAAGCTGAAGGGAAATAAGGCAGGCGCTGGAAATGATTTAGAAGCACTCAAATATAGCGGAAGAAGGGTGAAGGAAGGAATGGAAGACGACTATGGAATTGCCGCTGATTGAAAAGAGAGGAAAGAAGGGAGGAAAGGAGGGTAAAGGAATGTAGGAGTATCACACTCATGTAAGAAGGCAATAAAGTTTAGTCGAGAGTTATCAGGATGAGAAAGAAAAGACATGTGAAAGGAATGGGAAGTGTTCAACGCAACCAAATAAGTTTCGAGAAAAGTAAGTGAATCAGAGATAACATTTATGTGCTCAATTATCTGCTCAATAGGAAATAATGGCGCTATTTGTGGATTTTAAAGCAGTATCCGACTCCATCAACGGAAAGATGCTTTAGGATACCATGTAGAAACGACACTATGTTGATGAAGCGTTGGAAGAGAGGACAGGGAAAATATTTGCCAAGACTCAGATAAGTGTGAAGATTGGAGAAAGCTAAGGAGAAAAGGTTGGTGAATGAGTTCTGCTACCTAGATCTCAGTTTCAAAACAGGAGGAGAGAACAAGCTGCAGTTAAGAAATGGAATGGAATGTGCGAGTAAAGAAATGTAATAAGAATGGAGGATAGTGAAGTTCCAAGGATGAGCATGAGACAAGGTTATGGATGTTCGACGTAACAGTGTTGATAGTGTCAAATTATGGAAAAGAGATATTGGGACCAAAGGAATATACGTGTGAGGAATGTGTATGTGTAGTCTGCATGAGATATTTCTAAAATGGGTTGTGGGAGTGAATTTGAGTTGTAGAGCTTATATGCTGAAGAAAGGAAGATGATGGGTTAAATGGTGATCTGACAACTAGAAACATCCTAAATTTTTGTAAAGAAACTGAGATGAAGGGAAAGAAGCAACATCGCACAAGCGCGGGTCCGGAAAGTTATAGACAAAAAGATAAGGGGTGAAGTGTTACGTGCAAATCGGGAGAGAGAGATATATATAAAGGGAGGTTTTCTTTCAAGAATATCGGATGCAGGAGAAGAGACAAAAATAGAAGACATGAGAGGAAGAAATCAAAAGAAGGGAGAGAGATGGAAGATGGAGATAAATCTTCGAGTCAAGGTACAACAGCTGATATAAGATGGTAAAGGACAAAAAGGAGTCCGAATTCCTGAAGAAGATAGAAAAGGAGATGGAGTGGAATGAAGTGACAGGAAGCAAAGAGTATGGAAAGTATAGGGTGTGAAAGTATGGTAGGGGGAGTAAAGAATATTTCAAATTGTAATGTTGAGCGCAAGGAAAGAACAAAGAAGCTGGAAGAGTTGAATGATAGAGGTGATTGCACAAGGTTAGGAATAGTAAAAGTCAAGAATTCAATTTTCAGGTTAAAAATTATACAAATGTCCAAAAATATGAAATAATCCTACCTCATTGCTGTGAATTTTTGTGACCTTGACATTATCAGTAAAGATTGGTTCCACCCACGTAATTGCAGATCCATTTTGACCTGTGATCTCTATGTCGCTTGGGCAATTTGTAACTTTTGGTGCTTCACCATCTGAAAAACGATGAATAAAAATTGTTTTATCCTGTATATTTCATGAATAAGAATAGAAAATCAAACGAAATGTTTGCTTTTGGTATGTGCTGAAGGAAATTGAGTGGAAAATGTAGATTGCTCTATTCAAAATGTACATTTGGGTCGGAAAAAGCTTGATTTATGGATCAGCATTTACTGCCTACCAATCAGAATTCAAATCGCTATATTGGATCCTCTTTATGGTTTCTCGATTATGCAAAGCAGAAGTTCACATTAGGATCTAACAATAATACCAACTTATATATGGTTGAATTATCCTGATATATCAAAGTTCAAATTGAGTCAATAATTGTATTTTTAAATTTAGAAAAAGTGTGAAAAGTACTTCTAACTGGACTTCCAAATCATGGACTCTTCTTTACCCTCAGGTACTTTTCTTTTGCATTCTATTGGAATGCTCTCGCAATCAGGTTCATCCCTCTTTCGTCATCAACTACACTCTTCTATTTACAGAATCGAAAGCTGCTCTGAAATCCACGAACAGTGCAACAAATTTCCCTCTCTTCTGACCCAAGTTTCAATCAACCAAATAATTGAACACATGTATATTATCTATTGCTCCCATACCCTTCCTGAAGCCCGTTTGGTTATGTGCTATACTTTCCTTTTCTTGCACTTGGCTTTCTAGTCTCTTCCTTACTACTTCCTCAGGAATTTTTCAGTCTACTGACATCAG
Source organism: Neuroterus valhalla (assembly GCA_011762715.2). NCBI lineage: Eukaryota > Metazoa > Arthropoda > Insecta > Hymenoptera > Cynipidae > Neuroterus > Neuroterus valhalla. Next base: position 2,953 of record WSXT02180141.1, on the reverse strand, counting down.
CGTGATACCCCTATACTCCGCTTCTTTATTTCCTTCTCTTTTCTTGATCAACGGTTCTACTGGCCGTGTCTTTCATTCTTCGGGCCACCCTTCGCCTCTCAAGACCTTATTGCAAATCTTCCGCATCTCTTCTTTGACCCCTTCCCCACAATATTTCAGTGCTTCATTCTCCAATCATCTTCATCTGTTTCTTTGTTTTTTTTTAATTTTTATGACTGCGTCATTGACCTCTTCTCGACTAATCTCATGTCTACTGTCCTCATTTCCCTCCACCACCTTTATTTGACCTTTTCCCCTATTTAGGACGCCCCCTTGCAGAGACTTGAAATATTTCGTCCATTCGCACATCCCAATTTCCTCATTTATACCCTCCCTTCTGCCTCTTTCCTTGCTTACAACTCTCCACTTCCTACATTTCCTTACCGCTCTCTCGATTTCTCCCATGCATCTTACCTTCTCCTCCTGTCTTTTTCCGCTTAACATCATTTTATGCGCTCGCTTCCTTCTATTCAGTTCTCTTTTCTCTGATTCTCCTTCCCTCCATTTCTCTACATTCTCCTTCAACCCGTCTCTACTTTCCCTAAAATCATCCCACCACCCTTTCCTTCTCTCCAGTCCATCTTCTGTCCGTCTTACGTCATCCCTTATCTTCTAAATCACTCTTTTGAGCTTTTCTAGCCGTGTGTCTACCCCCTCCTCTTTCATATTCCCTACCTTCTGATGATGATTCCCAGTCCAAGCATTCAAATCCCCTCCTATAATCACTAACCCCTCCTCTTTATCCTTTGTCCATTTTTTTATCACGCTCCATCCCTCCTCTTTTCCCCTTCTCCTAAAAACGTATAACACTTTAATACTCTTCTTTCCTACTTTAATTCTCCTTGCCCTTGTTCCTTCATTTCCTTCCGTATTATGAAGTGATAAAGTTTCAAACTAAAACAGTGGGATTAGAGAAAAATGGGATTTCCAATTAAGAAAAACTTTTTAGGGAAGGAAGAAGAACAATGTTAAACAATTTATAATTTTTATTTTTGTTAAAAATTCAACAATTTGGTCTAAAGGTTTATCGGCTCTAGTTGAAAATTTCATTCTTTTTCTAAAAATGTAATTATTCCCTTGGAAATTCTGAAGATTTGATGCCCACTTTTTTTGTTGAAAATTTGAATATCAAGTTGAAAATTATTCTGATTTGGTCGAAGATTGAAGTATTTCACGAAAACTTGATTTAAGGTACTGGTTTTATGTGAAAATTAACTTTCGCAGATTTGATGAAATCTCCACGTTTTGAGACCCCCCCCCCTCTATAACTTTTGACAGAACGATCGGATTGGATTGCCCTTTGGCACACATTTCGAGGGACCAAAAATACAAGTCGAGTTTGTTAACCAGCTATTTTGGATGAAAAATCTAAGAGGGGGGACATTTTGAGCATTTTTTATTTCCAAGACTCAAAAATTGTAAGTACGGTTTCTTATAGACGGTAAAAAGTGAACAATTGATCCTCATGATTTTTTTTTTTATAAAAATAAAATTCTCAGGGTTGTGGTATTTTCAAAAATCAAAAATATAAAAGAAAATGATAATTTTCAGCCGAATAACGCAAGATTGAAAAGAAATTCAGAGAGAAAAAATGTTTCTTTTCGGGAGCCCTATAATATCACGAATACAACTTTTTGAATTTTCTACAAAAATCAAGAATTCTCATTTTGGTCGCACAAAAAATAATGAAAAATAATATGTGAACTCGATAACTTTCGGAAGAATGATCATATTCGATCGTGCTTTGGCACCCATTTTGAGGGACAAATAAGACAAGTCAAGCTTGTTAACCAGCTATTTGGGGTGAAAGCATTTTGAAATTTTTTGTTGAACTTTTTCTTTCAAGACTCAAAAATTGTGAGTACAGTTTCTTATGGAAGGTAAAAAATAAAAAAATTTATTCTCATGACTTTTTTTTATGGAAACAAAATTTTCAGAGTTGTGGCATTTTCAAAATTTTAAAACCTAAACAGAAAATGTGAATTTTTAGCCAAATAACGCAAGATTGAAAAGAAATTCAGAGAGAAAAAATGTTTCTTTTCGGGAGCCATACAAGATCACGAATACAACTTTTTGAATTTTCTCAAAAAATCGAAAATTCCCATTTTGATCGCACAAAAAATAATGAAAAATAATATGTGAGCTCGATAACTTTCGAAAGAATGATCATATCCGATCGTGCTTTAGCGCATTTGTTCAAAACCGGGAAAGAAAAGACGAATATGTTTGTCAGCTTTTTTGTATTAAAAATCGAAGAGGGAGAGCATTTTGAAAATTTTTTTGGTTTTTTTTTCCAACAATCAAAAATCGTAAGTACGGTTTCTTGTATAAAGTAAAAAGTGAAACAACTTATACTAATGATTTTTCTTGATAAAATAAATGGTCAAAGTAATGGCATTTTCAAAATTTAAAAAATAGAAACGAAAGTGAGAAGTTTTAGCCAAATAACGCAGGATTGAAAAAAAGTTAAAAGGAAAAAAAGGTTTCTTCTTGGGAGCCGTACAAGATTGTTCATACAACTTTTCGAATTTTCTCAAAAATTGAAAATTCCAATTTTGATCGCACAAAAAATTATGAAAAATGAACTGTGAACTCGATAACTTTCGAAAAAATTATCATATTAGATTGTGCTTTGGCACAATTTTTTGAGGCCGCGAAAAAAAGGACGAGTTCGTTAACCAGTCATTTTTGACCAATGGTTCTGGTTTTCCCCATCAAATTTGCTGTTTGAAAGAGAAAAAATGCATGTTTCCGCTCAAACTATGCAAGGTGCGAAAAAATGTTTAAATCAAAAATTATTGATTTTAAAAAAAACTTTAAATTTTATATGTACCATTTTTTCCTACTTGGTGGGTACCTATCACCACTACGTAGCGCGTCCCCAGGTTGCGGATAGAGGGAAGGCCCCTGAGGT
>WSXT02180130.1:0-21318 GCA_011762715.2 Neuroterus valhalla | reverse complement strand
TTTTGTTCAATTTCCATGGTGAACTGGATATTTGGATGTAATTGATTGATGAAATCGGAAAATTTGTGCAGTTCGTCGAGTGCATGTCTCCAGATTACAAATGTATCATCAACGTAACGGCACCACAGTTCTGGTGTGAGCTTGGATTGGCTGAAGATTTTATTTTCCAGATGTTCCATAAAGATGTTAGCTATTACAGGTTAAATTGGGGATCCCATTGCTGCTCCTGAGGTTTGTTCGTAGAATTGGTTAATAAAAGAGAAATAAGTATTGTTGAGACAGTGTTCTATCGAAGGTACAAGATCAGAGGGAAAGTTTGCGAAGGATTTGATAGTATTGATTGTATCAGGGATTGGTACTTTCGTGAAGAGAGATACTGCGTCGAAACCCACAAGGATGTCCTGAGGTTGAGTGTGAACCAGTTGTATCTTTTTGATGAAGTCAAAGGCATTTTAGACATGGGTGATAGGATTTCCCGTAAAGGGATGCAGTTCTCTGGTAAGGAAGCATGCTAAGTTGTAAGTTGGTGAGTTAATGACAAAATGCGACAAAATGCGCCACAGCAAAGTTATGTCCTTTAGATAGAACTGAAACTATTTCATTAATCAGAGGTTGATTAGGGATATTTTTAACAGTGTAAGATAGTGGTGCTTGCAATGCTGGAGGCAATTCGTCGAATTTCGTCTTTTGTTTTTTGGTAGAGAAATTTTCAATCCGTTCGGATTTGTCAAAAGTTATGCGGTTCAATGTGGACCAAATATCAGATCCAAGAGATTTAGATAAGAGAACGTGGAGTTCTAATAGTTTCTTTGAGTTAGTGTGTAGAGTGAATTTAATGTTATTAATCCTTTCTTCTGAGAGAAGCAAACTGGTTTGATTTAGAATAGATTTTGATTTAGATGTTCTAAGAATTCATACGTTTTAACAACGAACTGTTGTCAGGAAAATTTTTTGGACCCCCCCCCCTCCCCCGAAAAAAATTTTCTGCGTTCGCCACTGACCATAATAATCTTGAAGGCAGAAGAAAAGTATTTTATGTAGACCAGTTTAATGATTTTAGGCAGTACGATCATATCCCTGCGTAAGTGAGACACCCAGATAGTACGTGCCAATGTGCCATAGGTGCCTAGAATGTTTATAACACGCTCTGCACCTATGTTGGGAAAGTTCTTGTCGTAAAATACGGCTTCGATATGCTGAGGTGGTAATAACAAGGTTTCGACACGCAAAAATTACCTCTCTGTGTCTTAATAGAGTACAGATGATTTCAAAAGCGAACTTTAGCTCAGGTGACAAGTCCTAGTATTTAACATTTCTGAAACAACAGGTTTTAGAAATATCAAGAATTTTATAATATTTACTTTGGGAATTCATAATCTCTACCGGAGCCATAAGCTTGGTGATTCGCAAAATTTGTTTGCAGCATGTGTTTTGCATTTTTATGATGAAATTCAATAATAATTTGAATTATATACCTCTGTAAAATATATACATTCTAGAGGATATTCTTGAATATCTCTGGCGTTATTTGAAAGTTTTTAATTATTTGTTCATTATTCATTCATTACAAAGAACGGGTCTTAAAAACATAAGAAATTTGGTTAATTTTATTCTGAGAATTCCTTCTTTCTAATAAATTTGTGCATTTTCTTCTTTAAAAAATTGGTTCGTATCGTTTTTTGCGACTTGCTGATAAAATTGAATGCTACTATGCACTGCCGTCCCCAATTCAAAAGTCGTATGAGCATTTTGAATGAGTCACCTAGGGAAAACATGAAAACATTCCTTATCGTGCGTGTTTATAAACGTGTATATAAAATGAAGGCTACTGTCTGATATAATTCCAGAAAATTATGTCTCAAGGGTCGTTGCGCGACCTTCAATTATTTTCTGATAAGATACTCCTTCTACATGGATTATGTTCATGATAGAAGAAATCATTTAGGCTATTGTGTGACTCTGTTTTCAGAAATTACTTCTTTTGAATATAGAAACAAATCTTGATAAACCTGATAGCACAGTGGATAATTTTTTACGCTTCAATTACATATTTTAAAAAATGCCCACCGAAAAAATGTTCAAAAAATTTTAATGTTCAATTTTTCTTCAAGACAGCACCTTCACATTCTTCATATGTTAGGATGCATGAATTTCTAATATTGTCAACCTTTATCTCGAGAAGAAAAATGATGGTGATTCTTCTAGAATCTATATTACTGAACATCGTCATTTTAGTAGAATCGCACGCTTGAATTTCATATCTCTTGTATGGAATATGAAGGTGCACTCGAGTTGCTCCTAGGTTTGACCCAAACCTCCTCTGTCCCTTTCTCCTTCTTCTACCCCCACCATACTCATCTAGACACACGAGTTGGTCCCGACATTTACTCGAGAACCCTCTACCCTTCTTCGATCTTCAACAGCAAATACAAAATATAAACAGTTTTAGGCAGAAACGAACCGAATTTCTTTCCGGTTGTCTTCGAATCTCATTGCCTGTGATCCACATTCATATATTTTTGTGGTCCGATACAATTTTTTAAATTTATTAACAATTATTATAAATAAATAAGTGAGAATGTCAACTTCAGCTTTCAAAAAAGCAGCGGCTGAAAGTAAAAAGCAAGATAAAGATTACGAGAAGAAAATTACAGAAGAGAAGAATAAATTCAAAGATTAGAAGAGTTAGAAATTCAACGAAAACAGATATCAGATGATGCAATGAAAGAAGCTGCATCAATCAAAAAAAGGATCACAGTTATGAAAAACCGTTTAAGCAATTTGAATGCTAGGTCATAAAATATTATTGTTCGTTATTTATTGTTCGGTGATTCGTTCAAAGTATTCATAAAGTTTTATGTAATGAGAAAATTGAGGAAAAAATAAATGGCATACACTGTAATAAAAAGTGGTTGAAAATTACCGCATTAATCAGTGGACATAAAAATACTAGTGATTACTGTGGCAGTTTGACTAAAATATTTAAATTTTATTCTGATACTTTGAAACCACATACATACGGGAAAATTCTCGTATAACCTCGCTTTCAGGTCAGTTAAATTTTACGCTTTTCTTGTAAAATTCGAAAATCGAATATCCCCTACGAGTCTGAAGGTGGCTTTTTGCATAAAACAATAACAATATATGCTTATGGCTTTGTAATGTTTCGAATTAAATAGTTACAGGTTAAATATTCAAAATTGCCATGCTTCAGTTTCTTTCAGTTGAATAATTTTAATTTTGGAGGGTTTCAAATTGAATATTTTCTATACGAAAGAGTTGGAAAGTGAATGATTTCGAAGTATATCAATCTCTGATTTAAAAATTGAACATTTTTAAAGAAAGTATCATTTCAAAATGATATCTAGGAACTTAAATTACGTAATTACTGATTCAAATCATACCTAAAATTTTCGATTCTAATGTAATGTAATGTAATTTATTTTCTTCCCTTGTGTGAGGTTATACAATCTTGAATGTTTTCGAATGTAGTTTTTCTTCGAAACGTTCTAATTCAGAGGTTGATTCAGAAATGTTTAAATTTGACAGACACTGATTAAAACTTATTTAATTTCAAGTTGAAAGACTTTGAATGCGTAATTAATGTCTAGTTTGAAACTTTGAGCTGAAAATTCTGATACATTTGAGAACCTCTATTTTCTAATCTAAAGTTATTCCATCTTCAAATGCTCCATTGTTATTTCGAAAATGAACTTTAACACAAGCACGGAAAACTAGCGCGAAACTGACGCAAAGACACATGAAGCCACCAATTCTTAGCTCTGAGAAGGGTGAGTGTGTACTGCCAAAATTTCGAAATCATTCCGTTGAGAAATCGTAGGTTGAGATATTAGCCAAAAGCCGACAGTAATAGGTCCCCCGTACCCCTCGCTCACCACCTGCCAAGACTTAGGGAAGTAGAGGGGATAGGAATCGGACTAGGACCCCCTGCCGGAGCTTATTAAGAGACTAGGAAACCCTGGGACCTCTCTCTCTCTCTCTCTCTCTCTCCCTCCCTCTGAGTGACTTTTGACATAGAGGCATCTTGAGATTTTCAAAATAAATTATATCCGACCTACTCTAGGAGACATTTTTACATCTCCCCTTGGGAATATTGAAGTAGAAAGGCACCTGAAACTACCCTCTACACGATACTTCATCGTGTTTGAGTTAGATTTTCTCCTATTCTAGCGGTGAATAGCCTGCGATGGGCTCGAGCTCCAAGTCAATGCTTGTCGCAATAAGGATCGGAGTGTCAGCCCACCCCGACCTTACACAGACCTTCGTCTCATGCTCTCTTTTCCATCTCCTTTTCAGCTCCCTTTCCACCTCTTCCCCACTCTCAGACGCAGGGATGTTTTGCATTTTAAGAAGGTGTCAGATCTCCTCTGCGCTATTCGAAGTACTACTCTTTCCCCTTTCTTTGCCGTCACAAAGTCGAACAAAAAGAAGTATAGATAGCTGTGCAATGCAAACGTTCTTTTAAAATCCGAGGTAATTCACGATCTCGTATTGACTTCTCCTCCCATTACTCTCCAATTGAGCAAATAGTCCAAATACTTTCTTCGAGATTGAAGCTTGAATGGATGGAAGGATTTAGAAAATATTATCGCATAGAGATGTTTCCAAAGAAAGTTAAATACAAGTTACGGATCATTTATTCAAGAGGGCCTCGTCCCTAAATTGTAACCTAGGTTTATTATTCAGAAATTCGTTTCGTACATTTTTCTTCTAAGTTCGTCGTCAGAAATTTATTTCAGGTCGAAGAACCTTCAGAATATAGAAGCAGTATTCGATCTTATGCGAAAAATATTGACAGTTTAATAAATAAATGGAAAATTTTCGGTGAGGAATCAAATTCAAGCGCAATTTCAGGAAATGCCAGTAAGGACTAAACTTTTCTGCACCGTTGCACAGTGGTTCCAAATGCCTAAAAGGTGACCAAAACTATAAAATGTTCATAAAATTGGCCAAATTTTCTTACACAGGGGTTTTCGAGGTCGCTGATTACGAACCCGGTATCAAAAATTTCAAAGACAAAATGGCGGATACAATATGGTGGACGAGTATGCTGGATAAAGTTTTGATCCTTTTCAGAATTAGTGTAAGGGATTTTTCGGCGTCGCTGATTGCGAATCTGGTTTCCAAGATTTCAACAAAAAAAATGGTGGATCCAATATAGTGGACGAGTATGCTATACTCATTATTATTCGTATATTCATTCCAGAAAAATAGAGTTATCAAGTATAAAACAAAGATTTTATTATAACAGCAATGGAAAAAAGCACTTTTTTGAGACACAAATCAGCCGACTCCTCAATTTTCAATGAGTCACAGCTTTTTTTTTTAAATGCTTATAAAGAATTGTACTCTAAGGTAGAGCTGCATGTTTTTGAATTTCTTATTTAATAATTCGTTATATAGCTGATAATTTGCAATTGGTTATATTTGCGATATTTACATGGCCTAATCCATCGATATTTCTTCACAAAGGTGTAAAATTAGTAAAGTTCCGTTTTTTGAATAAAAATGTAACTTGCAGATGAATATCCTGTATTTTGTTAATTGGTATAATTAAATAATGGATATAACTATGAACTGTTGCATTTTCGGATTTCGAATGTATTACTTACATAGGTTTTGTTATAAAAATGTGGAGGATCAATTTTTAATTGCGAACAAGCACCATATAATAATTATAGTTAATAGATTAAATAAATTCACTTATTTGGAACATCTGTGCATCGAAAATTTTTATTTTCTGTGGAACCATTTCTTTTCATCCGGAGAACAAGAATATTACACACTAGAGTTCCATGAAACAACATTTGTCATTGTTATGAACAATTTGTTTTATTTGGCATATCTGTGTGTCGAAAACTTTTCTTTTCAGTGGAACCTTTTATTCTCATCTGAAGAACAATAATACTATACATTAGAGTTCCATGAAACAACATAAGTGAATTTGTTTATGAAACTTGTTCAAAACAATGGAAAATGTTTTTTCATGGAACTCTAATGTGTAGTATTCTTGTTCTCCAGATGAAAATAAAAGATTCCACCGAAAAGCACAGTTTTCAATACACAGATATGCGCAATAAAAGAATTTGTTTATGAAAATTGTTTATAACAATGACAAATGTTGTTTCATGGAACTCTAGTGTGTAATATTCTTGTTCTCCTGATGAAAAGAAATGGTTCCACAAAAAAGAAAAATTTTCGATGCACAGATGTTCCAAATAAGTGAATTTGTTTATAAAAATTGAATAAACTATTAGCTATGATTGTTATATGGTGCTTCTTCGCAATTAAAAATTGATCCTTCACATTTTTATAACAAAACCTATGTAATTAATACATTTGAAATCCAAAAAGGCATCAGTTAACAGTTATATCCATTAATTTGTTTAGAACAATTGACAAAATACAGGATATTCATCTTCAAGTTACCTTTTTATTAAAAAAACGGAACTTCACTAATTTTACACCTTTGTGAAGAAATATTGATGAATGAGGCCATGCAAATATCGCAAATATAACCAATTGCAAATTATAAGCTGAAAAACAAATTACTAAATATCAAATTCAAAACACGTGCACCTTTACGTGAGAGTAAGATTCTTCATAAGCATTTTCAAAAAAAAAAAAGCTCTGATCCGTTGAAAATTGGGGAGTCGGCTGATTTGTGCCCCAAAAAAGTGCTCTTTTCCCACTAATACCAGATAAAAATCCCCGTCAATGGCAAGGTTGCAAAAGGTTGCAGCTAATTTTTTAATATGTACTAGAAAGGGCTTCAGTCGACTCTGAAAAAAAAAACGGAAGCGGTTGATCGCGGTTAAAATTATTTGTGCACATTTTTATCAACGACTGCTAGCTGAAAATATAAGGTCATACGATAAAAAGTTTATAATTATTTTTATCAACAATATTTTTTTCCGAGTTTTTGTTTGTTTCATCCAATTACAAAAACTGTTAGGAAGAGATTCCGTCGCTGAAAGTGCAAATCGCTTGACTTTCACATAAATTACACGACTTCTATAGCAAACAATTTATTAACGCCTAGAGAGCGTAAGATTTTGCGTTTAGGAAGCGCAACTTTAGAGAGAGCCAAAGAACATTATATAAAGATTCAGACTCTCTTTGACGCTTTTCCGAGGTTAAAAAAATAATGTGTGAATGCAAACTCTAGAGGACCATTTAAAAAAAATTATTTTTTTCGACTTTTGACCGTCTTTTATGCATTTGGGACCACTGTACGTTGTCACCAAACAGAAATTTCAGAAGGCACATGATGCATACTTTTAAATTTAAATTCATTTTTGACGGCTCAAATCATAAGATTCTGAATATCAACTTCTCAGTAGCAGCATAAGGAATCATTTTTAACGAAGATTGTTCTGAAGATTTTCTTATTTTCAACTTTGAAGTAGTTGTATGTTCAAAATTTCGAATTTATTGGATTGTAAATTCTTTACAAAAAGAATGGAACTTAAAATAACGTTTGAGCAATATGGGCCTGCAAGGAGTTCAAGACTATTCTAGCCTCAACTGAGCGGACCATGCAGTGTACAGTATATGCACCGCCAACATTGTTCAACTTTCACATGAATTAGCTCTCAACCCACATTATTCTCCACAATTCAGCTAGGCGTCGTTTGTAGTTCCACGTGAGTCTGGGGAATGTTTAAACTTCAAGGATGAAGATGAAGAGTCTCAAGTGGTGATTTCTTCGGGAACGAATTTTACGCCACGTGGTCATGACAAACCACTCTAGACATTTTATAATCTTGGCGGTTCTCTCCTGCAAAATAGGAGAGAAAATATCGTTCACTTGTCGATAATCATACCCTTCAATGCTTCGGTGAATAAAATATGAAATAAAATGCAATTGCCTCTCAAATTAAAGTTGGAATCTCTATATGAACTGTCTGAGTTGAATAAACAGGCAATCTGTATTTGGCAAATTTATGTTTGAAAATATTCAAGTGTCACTTTAATTACTGATTTAATTTTTTAGTAGCTGATGCTGCATAAAGTTTTTCGCTTTCGATGAATACTGTAAAAATTACGCAAGTTCAAGAACAGCTGTAAAAATTAATTTGATATGTTGCTTGTGAGGTTCACAGAGTATTTGTGAGTAAACTTTCTAAGAGATATAAACTAAAGCATAGAAAATACAAAAAGCAAATATCAAGAATTATGAAACGCGTATTTGCAAGTCTTTAAAAAATGACAATGCACATTCCCAACTGCGAATCGACTACAGGGATGCATTTTTGTGCAATTGCTTGTTGATCTATGGGTGAATTATCAATTAAAATCAAAGTAAGGATAATATCAATACATTTACAGAACAGCACTTCTAAACGACAACTTATTCCCAAAAGAAGTGATGTTCGATACAGTTGGTTTGATACAGTTAGTGCAAGTTTTGAATTTGGTGCATTCGAAACAGACGCGGACCCAGAGGACAAGCCACGCCTTGTGTACTATGGTATGATTAGTAATTAACAAGTTTAAACTATTTATGAAATTTTCGAGGTCCATCATAAAGTATAAAAACATTATTTTCAGAGAGCAAAATTTAGGCGTCTATTTCCACTCTTTGCGAAGCGCGTAATGATCCCTTCTACTTCCACTGGGATATCTTTGTGCACGCTTAAAAGTTTAGTGACGTAAATTGGAGGATAAATGAAGTTTTATATACATTGAGAAAAATTTATTATCTCGAAATCTTTTAAAATACTTTGAAGCTATCAAATTTTTTTTCAAAATATTTAAAAATCTACTTTTTTCCATTTTTTGGGAATTTTTACAAATTTTTAATTATTTTAAAAATTTTTTCAAGACTTCTGAATATCTTTTGAAATGATTCGAAATTTACCTAAAATTTTAATACATCTTGCGAAATTGAAAAAAACAGCTTCAAAATCTTCTAGATTGTTATTTTTACAGTTTTGGAATCTTTTAAAATCTCTTGAAATATTCTCTTGAAATTAATTTTCAAAATGAATAATTATTTTCAATTTTTTAAGAAATCTTAATAAATTTTTTCATCAATATGAATCCTTTCAAAACGCTTGAGAATTGTCGTAATTCTTTGTTTGATACCTTAAAAAGCCTACATTTCGTTTATGTTTGTTGGCATCTTTTGAAGTGCAAATTATTTTTAAACTTGTTCAAAAACTCTGAATATCTTTTGAACTCATTCCATTTCTTTCCAAATTGATAACGGTTCAATTGTTATTTATTCATAAAAATTTGTGTGTGCTTGGAAATATTCTTGAATTTTCTGATGAAATTAATTTTTCGAAATAAAAAATCAGTTTAAATTTTACCTAGAATCTTAAGATAATTTTTGTACTATCTTACAACCTTTCAAAATCCTGAAAAGTTTCAGAATTTTATTGAAAAAATTCTTAGTATTTACTCAACTTACTCGCATTTTTCCTAAATGAGTACATCTTTATCTGTTATTCAAATAAGAAAATTCAACATTTTTACTTAAAAATGAAAAAATTTTTAAACAGAACAATTAAAATTAACGTTGTGACGTTCTAAGTTAACATATTTAGAATCACCCAATATTATCATTCAATTATTTTTTAATATCGAATACATGAAATACATTTGAATTTAAAAAATCATTAATTAACTTATATTTAAATTTCAATTTCAACAGCTTTTAAGTGTTTATTTTGCCAATCTCCAAAACTGCGCTTTAAAATTCTTCTAATTGGAAATGTAGTCTAAGAAATGAATTAAACTCGGCATTTGAAAAAAAGTTTTGAATCAAACTCATTTCAAATTATATTTTCTGTCTTGTGATATGAAATTCGTGATATATCAAGTGATTAGATTGATTTTTCTTCTAAAAACTGGTGAAATAGCCGGCCAAAGAACAAATTCACTATTATTTCTCGATACAAAAAATTCACGGTCATTTCACAGTTTCTGGGTCCAGCATCCATCCTGATTCGTGATGTTTCAGAACCTAATTCCTTTCTTCTCGAATGATAATACATTTTTCGTGCTTGGTCGCTTCACAATTTTTCTCCAAAGAAACAATTTCAATGATACATAATAATTCTGACACTTTTCGATTTTTTAAACGCACAATCTTCCGATTTTTAAGACCTATTTTTTATTTTATTTATGAAACTACTAGTTGATTATCGCATTTCTTCATTACTTGGTGTTAGTTTGAATTCTTGGTATCATAAAACTAAACATTTTCTTGTTATGACGATGCCAAGGTTGAAGAAACTTCAAAAAATGTATCATCAAGAAACTAAAGTCGCCTCAAAATTGCCAGAATGTAGAAATAAAATATTGACCATTGTTGATATTGTCTGTAATATTTTAATTTCAGAATATTCTAGGTTTTCAGAACTTTTTTATGTAACAAAACAATCGTAAAACGTAACCTTGCAATCAGCTGAGTTCGATTCCTGTTCAACTTAAATGGTTATTCACAATAAAATGATGCCTGCTCTATAACAGTATTCAAGTAGGAAATTTGCTTTCCAGCATTATATATGTTTTGTCTCATATGAAAAACTCGAGTTTAGTCTTTTGGGAGGGGGAGCCACCGTGCGCCACCCCCCCCCCCTCTGGATCCGCGCCTGATTCGAAATAAATTTAGGTTCTGAGAAAACAGGCTCCCACGAAGAGTAGTATGTTATACCCTTGATGCACGAATCGGATATTGTGGGCTCAAAGAACTCACTAGAGGAAGACAAAATAATTAAAATCACACTTTCCCAAAGAAATTGCGTTTTTTGGATCTGATGCAGTCTTATAGCCCACACGGCTTGAATATATCTGCCTCGAAGAAGATATTAACCGCACACCTCAAACATGTTTTCGACGTCAGTTCGGTATAAGGTATCGACGGTTGGGGCGTTGGAGTTCGTCTTGAACTAATTTCCATCAAGAAAGATGTTGTTCGCATACCTGCTGCAGGCATTTATCGTCAAGACGCCAAACTACCGTTCAGGAGCAGCAGGCGATAGCTGGTTACCAAACTTAGTCCAAGAATATGTATTTTCTTATATTTTGATAAACAATTACAGAATTGTACGACAGATGCTCAGAATAAAATTCACACTTACAGCAGTCGGAGAAAAAATGGTCCTTATCGATCAAACACTACGAGAGAAATTCCATTCCCGCTTTCGAAGTCTTCCGAATGATAATAATCGAATTTTAAAGAATGATACCGAAAAATTCTCGAAGACAGTGTCCCCACGAGGTTAACACTCTATTTTTGCCAATATTTGAAATATATTTCCAAACAGAATTTGAAGAAGGTGTTTTGAAGGGGGAGAAGTTCCCTCTACTTCCATTGAACGTGATTCTTTATTTAAAAAAAGTGAATAATAACAAAAAGTCAATAATATTATAAGAATGATTCAAGGTCCCCAATTTTTCATGTTGTATATTTTGAATGATATCTCAATTATAATCTCGTGGTCATTTTTGCAATAGCAGTTGTAATGAAAATCATCACACTTTCTCAGTAAATAAAAGAATTAAGTCAATTTGAAAAATGAATTTAACTTCGAAATCGACATTATTTGCAGTTTTGTGTTTTTTATACATAATATAACGTTGGTAGTAGAATTGTTTGTGAATAACATAAAGTTTTATTACCATCTTTGTAAAGCAATCTCTACATCAATATCATTTTCACAAGGTAGAATTTGACAGCTATAATAAGGCTGCTTGCATAGACAATCGATGTTTGAATTTACAATTGTCATATTATATTGATACTTTCGTACACCAATATTATAAATCCTTGTATCAATTGAAATTTGTACGTTTCATACACATTTGAATTTTTTAGAACGCCAATTCTGTATGAATGATACTAGTACAGTTATTATTATGAATATTTGATGAAGAATTCATATTTTATTCAGTTTATTCATAGAAACGTATTTTTATCAAGGTTAATTCAAAAAATTATTACAAAGAAGATTTTCAAAAGAGTCTTTTGAAAAATGTTGAAAAATATGTTACTTCTGGACAACCAAATAATTATTTTATTATTATTAAAAAGTCACTATTTCTTCTTTGAACTGAAATTTATATGACTTTTTTCATTTTTATTCTCTTGTCGCTCTATTTATTACGATTATTACGAGTTTAATTATTTAATATTGTAATATTATAATGTGAATATTTTGAAACTAGATTGATTACTATTGTTAATTAAATATACGTTTATTATTATTAATCATTTATCATGAAATTTGAAAACGAGTAAATAAACTTTTCCACATAAAATATTTTATTATTTTTTCATTAAATTATTATTCATTATTATTATTCATCTTCTTTCATTTCATTTTCATTTTCTCAATTCTATTAAAAAATTTTTTTTATTATTTAATTAAAATTATTTACTCAGCGTTATGATTATTTTAGAAATCGCAATAATACAACTTGACGATTCTCTTTAATTAAATTTTTGGAAACATTTTTGTCACATTTTCATCGACAAAAAATTCATGTGATAAATACATGATATGAAATTAAGTACTTTAGTTTTTTTGGAATAATTTCAAAAGAAACATATCTTATGTAATAAAAAAATCTATAGAAACCAAATTTTTATTGAAAAACTTTTATTATTGAATTTAAAAAAAACTGATTTTGAAATTATTTTTACTTTGCAGAGAGGTACTGAAAATCCGAAGCTTCACTTAGGAATGTCTTTATTTTTTGCGTTGTGAACATTGGAGTCTTTTTGTTTCGAAAGCCGTTGGGCTGTGCTTTAAAAAAGATTTTATTTTTGGGTAAATCGATATGTCAATATTGTGTTTTAAGGAAAGAACGCTCCGAATCATCGAATATTGTAACCACAAGGTTGAAGGTTTCCACTTTCTTGAAGATTCATTGAAATAGGCGAGAAGCACTTTTTCGGAATATGTTTCATAATTTTTTTATTTCATCCACAGGACGAGCTCGTTGTAGGTCGACAAATATTTTTCACGGAAGTTTTTCCGACACAAATACACGAAACACGAATGCAATAGATTTTGCGATACGAAAAACTGCACTGTAATGTATCACTTTTGATACTAATTTTGAGGTTATGTAAACAAGTGTAAATTTATCTGCAGCAGATCGACATCTCTGCGCTCTAAGTTGGTAGCAATAAAACAAGTAAAACATATGAGAGTGCAGAATCAACATATTCTTAGACATTCAAATCGATTTTAACCTCGAACTGACATGTAAATGATACCATTACCGAACTTTACTATGACTAGTGTGGAAAAGTACACTTTTCCTCACGGACTCATCAACGATCGTAGAATCGATCATTTTCGCTGTTTCCCACCAAGCCTCCAAAATCATGTTTTTCGAGCGGGTGTGAAAGAAAATGATCTTCTTCACGGAACATTTTCTCTAATTTAAATAAGCTCTTCAAGACGAACTACTTTCAGACACATCAGGGTATGTAGAAAGACACGCGGATTGAGCATACTTTATGATTCTCCTGATGATTTCTGGTTTGGAATACCGAGAGAAAAATCGTGAGCGAGTCCATTTGACATCCACTGGACTACAATTTCTCCGTGGATATTAGTCCTTCGTTCTTTGTAGAACACAGACATTGCCGTCTCGCTTGTAGAAACCGAGAGGTTGAAGGAAATCGATGGTAAAGAGTTTTCCACGGTAGTATCCAGCAAAGATAGGGACCAGCGAATGGAGTGCGTTCCACCGGGATGGACCGAGCAGATCTAAACAGGAATTCCTGAGGGAGGAAAGAGGGATCTGCTTCGACTAGTACAAGGGGTTGGGACAGAGAGCTTATTTAGAGTCATTTACATCTACGTGCTTCTGTGCCACTTGTCTTCTTTTACTGCTATTTAAATCCATTTTAAACAGAATGACAGTGAAATAAAAAAATGAAAAAGTACTCTAAAATCACACAAAGCGTTCTGCCACGAGATATTTAACTGATGAGATAATAACTAAATATTTAACATTCTTTATCTAATTTAATATTTTTTTGTCGAGGTAAATGAAAATTTTTTATTGGTCATACTATTTTTATCAGTTTTTAATTATTTAACGATCTTAAGAAACAAAACATCTTTTAAGGCATTTGTAATAAGGAATACTCTAGTGATGGCAACCTTTCTTCGACAAGTAGAATAAACCATTCAGAATCGCAAGCTGAAAAATAAAGTTTTATATGCCTAATTCCACTTACACCCTAATTGAAATCGTACAAAATTATCAAACCCAATATGCATTTTGGATTATTTTTTTCAACAAAGGGAGATGGATCGAGTGATCCAAGTTTCAAAATTTTCTTTGCAAATTGAATTGTCGAGAGTCCTCCCAAGAGATGAATGAAGCCTTCATCATTAGGATCAGCCAAGAAATAAAAATTTTCCTTAACGAAGAAGCAAAAACTAAAACTCCAAATAAATTCTGAAAAATAAACAATTTCAACCGGAATTATTTTTTTCCAAGGTACACTTAGAAGCCTTGTTCAAAACACATAGCAATTAATGTTAGATATATGTTGGTCAATTTCATAAATCTTTATAAAGATTATCGAATTTCGAGATTGACTGTACGTAGTGTAAATCCTTAAATCGATTCTTGGACTCATTGGGATTTTTGGCTACCAGTGAAACGCTCACGGTTTGAATGTACGTCATGCGTGAATGTTAGCAGAAGCACATTTAGCCGACACGAAAATGTTTTAATACATATACGACAAGTTTTGTGTGAATCGATTAAAAAGACGATTTTTTCAAGTGAAACTGCCAACATTTGCAATTCGTTTATCTAAATTGTTAAAATAATGTTAAGTTCTTATATTTTACTAAATGCTATCGAAGATACATTTTATTATGGACATTTGTAGCCATTCTATCTATTAAAAAAAATGGAGAAGAAAATTAAAATTTGATAAAACCTCAAATTTGAATATTTTGGCGCGAAAATAATTCATAACAATGATTATTGTTTCACTTCTTGAATATTTGTATAACTAGCAGTCATTCGTCCAACATCTTGAAACATTTCCAGTGCAAAACATTTTTTTCCATTCAAAAACTCGCAAATTTTGAATTCGTTCATCTAATTTATTAATAACAATTAAATTGCTATATTTTATCAAACAATAATAAATATTTAATACTTTAAGGAATACATAAAGTCGTTCTGGCGATTGCAGGAAATTATAATTGGAAAAAATCTCAAATCTTAATATCTTGCTACTGATACATCGTGATTTTTCTGTATTCATTACATTTGGGTTGTTCTTATTATTACCAATATTATCAACAGAGAAATTCAAATTCATCTCGGGGCGTTTGAAGAGCATTTAAATTTTAAGTACCGTTTTGTCCTCTCGACAAAGGTCGAGGTATATATGCATAGCAAAAATTTGAGATTGGAATAATATGAATAATGTTCACAAGATTTAAGTTAAATTGAAGTGCCTCCATCGCAAGGATGTTATAGGAAACGACAAGTGCGGATAAGAGTGGGAGGGGCTAGTAGAGACGTTCAACGTAATGGGATTACTTTTTTATTAAGTCTCCTGCAATATACTTAGATCCTGCGCAGGAGAACTAACTTAGCAGATAAAAGTACCTAACTTCCAGCACGAAACTTTCGGCAAATAGAGGAACAGCGAGACTTTTACTGAAACTAGGACAATTATTATTGGAGATGGCCGCAGGTAGAGAGCAAAAATAATTTTGTGATTTGCGCTATCGAACCTCTTCGAATATTTAGTCGTTTTGATGTTTTGATTCCCAGTAGAGCAGAATCTCTGTTTAACTTTATTCTGTAATAATTGATCTACATTGTGAGTCAGGATGTCCATCTTTTCTATAAATTGAACAAAATGGCTTACATAATTTTACGTTACATAATTACTTTACTTTTACTCTACATAATTTTCCCATCCCTTCCATACTTCACCTCATTTCCTGTGTTCCTGCTTCACTCTCTTTCATCCACGCCTCTCATTTTCTGAATTTCTCCTCATTTTCCCTCCCGGCACCTTCCCTCACATTTCCTGATTCTCCCTTTCCTCGCTTTCTTCTCACAAACCCCTCACCTTAATTTTCCCATTTTTCCTTATTACCCCTCATTTCTCGTTGCTTCTTTTCACTTTCCGTTTTATATCCGACATACGGATATCTGATCAGAATCATGAGGGTTTATGCCTAAGTCTGCGAAATCCTAAAAACAAAGGGAAAAACATAGGTCGAGGAAAATTCCTTTGACAGAAAGATTCGGCGTAGAGAACCATCAAAGGCTTAGTTTATAGTCTTTTTTAGTCTTTATGGTCAAAGTTAGAATTTGGGATAATACTTGACATACATTATTATTCTTCGAATTTCGGAGTTATGCAATTTTCTAAAGGATGTTCTCAAAATTTTATCCATATTCTTCCATAATCTCGAATTTCTGAATATTAGGTCATTTTTATCGGAACCCATAATCTGCTAGAATCCTGAAATATGCTGGAATTTACTGTTATTCTGATTCTTTAAAATGTTTTATATTCCAATGTAAAATCTATATACACGTATGTAGAAGATGGAATTTAAACAAACGGAGGATTGAAAAAGATATGCATGATTATAGACTGTTAAAAGAAGAGAAAAAGGTGGACGCACTGTGACGGAGGATTGAATTGAATAAAAAGATAGGAGTTGAAAAAAAAAGACGGACAATTGAGGGTAGCAAAATTGATGGAAAATGATTGGAACGGACGTGTCAAGAATAGAAAGAGTGAGATGCAGATGGATTGATATAATGAAAGGGTATAAGAGAGTAAAGTGAAGGGAGAGTGGCGAGAAAGCCTGTCTATTTAAAAATTTCTTTTATTTTTTGATTTTCTGAATTATATGACGAAATAGAAGAATGGAAATTAGATGTTCTGTTTTATTATCATGCGAAAAGAGCAGAGCGCGAACAAAATGGATGCGCAGTAGACTAGGCAAAGAGAGAGTATTTATTCCTTATTTTATGCTTTCTTGTTTTTCTCATAAGACGTATTCCTTTAGTTGTAGAAGCTTTTTCGAATGAAAATAAAATTTGCCTCAAATAAATTGTATTCAACACAAGCTATTATGACTCTATATGAGTTACTCTAACCCCTTAGGGGATTATGGCCTTATGGTATAAAAAAAATTATATACATTCGTGACATACATTGTTAGTTTCATTTGGTGTGTAAATAACGCATGGTCAATACGGTTCAAGAGTATGCTTAGATTTTCTTCAACAATATTCTACTTATACCATTTTCTCTTATCTCATCAATCTTCTTGATATTTCTTGATTATTCTGCTAAATTTTTGCATGTTCCATAAAATTCTCAGATTTTCCGGAATGGTTTAGAACATCAGCAATTTATTTTTATACTATTGAGGCAAACATTATTCACTTTTAGAACATTTTCTTGCATTCATAAGTATTTCACAGAATAAACATCCCTTGTCCTAATAAAATTTTGCGTCACTCAAAGATAAAAATTTCTAACTGTTTGTTGGAGCTGCAAGACGAAAGTTATCTTTGAAATTCCATTTTTCTTACGATTTTTCTTACTTGAAACGTAGAAGCAGTTTTTGAGAAGAATCGAGCGTAAGCCGATATAAAGCGGGCGGATTTTTGCCGTACGAAGTTATTGAGTTCATACTTTTCAAATGTGAAAAAGAAAATGACTAGGATGCTGTACCGTTTGGGAATGTTTACAGCAACTTCGGAACGTATGACTTGGCATGGGTGAGGTTGCTGAGAAATTTATTGGCGCAACCAAAGGGTTGTCGATCGTAAGCCTATCGTGTATTGCTGTTGATGGGAACATTTATGAGCCAATCAATCACTTGTGTGTTACAGTCCCTCCGATGCTTTCCATACCGCATCAATTGGTTGGCGTACCCTTGGGATACTCGGTTACGTTGGAATGCCACACCGAGGCACATCCAACTTCCTTAAACTACTGGACCCGTGAAGACGGGCTCATGATACACGAGAGCAAGAAGTACAAAGTAACGTCCATTCCTGAGAAGCCTTCTTATAAGACCAATATGACCCTGACTATTTATGATGTACAGGTAAGTTCTCAATTCAGCTATTCTATCTCATTCTAATTATTATAAAAGTTTTGAACTCTCGTGCAACAAAATATGTTGTAATTCATCTGAAACAAGTTGCGAACACATCAAGACAAAGACGTACTCAGTTACTCTACTACCATATAATGATCATTAATGATTCTTTTTTTTAAGTTAACAGGGAGAATAATTTTTTTTGTTTATGTTCGGTTATTCAAACATTTATATTGAAATTAAAAACATGATTTCTATAATATTTGTGAAGTATATGAATTTTAGTATATCGGATCAATCATGGCATGTTAACCAAATTCAATTTAATATTTTCGATATATATTCTCAAGTGAGAGAACCCAACAAATGTATTTTTCACTTTTTTCAAAAAACTTTCAACTTCAGATTTCACTACACGGGTCTGTTTTCATTCTCAATAAATTTCTTAAAAATTTAATGGTGCGAATTCTTTCTACCAAAAAGAACTAATGCTTTCTAATGCTATAATGGTCAGCGGTAGTTGACCCAAGAGTATAACGATTCATCTGCTAGGAGAATTTTGTTTCCCCCATATCTCTTTATTGCGAAACTAAATCTTCAAAATAGGAACAGATTTGACGATTTTTCGAGGTATTAAATCATATGCAATAGTTTGTTTACTGCTAAACATTGCGATTATATTATCACTAAAAAAAAATATAACGCGATGGAGTGATTTCTCTTGAGAAGTTTTTCAAAATTTATTGTTGAGAAAGTACCGACAGTCGGTAACTCACCTATCTTTGTTTCCAACTCAAACTATTCTCCAACGCGCTGCGATACACTTTAATTCCGCGTGCTATTCTCCTAAATGTAGTCGTCCTGAGAATGTCGCTCAAAGAAGAAGTCCAGTATATTCAGATTTTATTATTGCAGTTCATTGTGTAAGAAAAATTTTTTTGCCATCTTCAGGGTACCATATAGGAAGCTTAAATCCAAGTTTTCGACCATCAACCCTTTGCAGGTTGTCCGCCATCTTGAATCGAGGGTTGATTTCTTGTATCAAGAATAACAGTCGTATTTCTTATTTGATCAAGAAAACAGTTTATACCATTATTCATGAGCCAAATGAGTTTTCCAAATTGATATATTAGATGTTTTTTTTCGTATTTTGCTTATTTGATGCTTAACAATCGATCATACAAGTAATAAGAGGGTTGAAAATTTTTTTAGATCGACTATCTTTTTTATTTCGGTGCTATCGCAAAACTTTTGAAACAAAAGGTGTAATTTACGCAGTTTTGTTTGAAACTTTTTTTTGTAAGAGCAATTGTTTACTTACCGAAGCGTCTGAAAGTTGCGCGCACTGTCACTCGGTAGTTGGTAGTGCTGGATTGCGAGCGCTGTGCCGTTCTAAATTATTATAAGTTTCGCTGATGGAATAGAAATCAACATTTTTTCTCTTTCTTTCTTCTTTTTTTTCACTTTAATATAATTTTGACTATTTTTTTATGTGCATGATTTATATTGCAATCATCTATAATTTGTTATTTTTATTTTTAATTTTTTCAAACTTAACTTCGATTTTTTTTTATTGGCATTTCAATTATTCATTATTGTTCAATATAATTTTATACGATAATTCATATGATTTTTCTTGATTGTTGGAAGAATAAATGAAAAATTCTCAAAGATGAAGAATGAGAAAATTTTTACAAGAATTCGATAACAAAACTTATTCCTTCTTTTTTTGTTTCACAAATTTGAAAAAAGTGTATTGAGCTATGAAATTTCACATCGTCGATGGTAAATCCTTACTGATGAACTGAAACAAAAATTTTTGCAAGTGAACCAATTTTAGTGTAGTTATAGAATTTCAAAAAAATAAATCATAAAAATTACTAACAGAATTGCACGTGGATTTCAGAAAATTATAGTTCCCAAAAATTATTTTTGGGTAATGTAGATTAATACAAAATCTTGTTTATTCACCTACCTTCTTATTTTATAAAACTTAAGGACTTATGCAACGTTGAAAGTTTTAGGCGAAAATTTTTTTGATTTTTCTTGAAAAATCACTATTGCAAGTATTTTTTTTTTTGAAGAAAAAAGTGAACATTTGTTATTGCAAGATTAAAACTCCGACTACAAGATAGAAGAAAAATTCAAACAGTTGGACAATTTTCAGCCCAGTTATTGAATTTTATGGAATAATAATATCTTGCAATGAAGGAAACTCGACTTTCTTGTCGATATTCTAAAAATTCCCCACGACAAAGAAACTAAAATTCAAGCAAAAAGAAAAAAAAAAGTGTCTCATCGATGTCGATCGGGATGCTTTCAAAAATTACTACGCGAAAAGAATCTAGAAATTGACATGATGGAATCGAAAAGCTGAAGAATTTTGAAAAGTTTTATTTCTATACTTCCATAAAAATTTAAAACATCTTCACATTTAAATTTCTCAAAATTATTCATTTTGAGGTTCACGGAAACAATATTGTTGATATTTTCAGAATGAATAATTTTTAATAAGGATTATTAAAAGGTGTTGATGGATCGCTGCATATTATTTTTCATTAATTTATGGAAATGAAGTTTCACGCACTGGACATAGACGAATTGTTAATAAAAGCCCACATTACCTTGCAACATCTGTCAATTTCAAGTTGGAGTAGTTTTTATAGCAAGGAACTTTCAGACGCTACGACGAATAAACAATATTGCTCTTAAATAAAAAAAAGTTTTAAACAAAAATTGAAGAGGATCGTGTGAATTACAACTTTCTTCTGTCACGAAACCATGAAAAATCTCAAATCTAAATTCGCATGGTTCTCATCTCTTCAGTTTCGTTGCCATATTGAATGGAATACATTGCTCTGTACAATATGCAGATTAATGTCATTTTTGTTTGGAAACCTAAAAATTTGGTTGAAAATTTAACAGTTGCGTAGGAAATCCGTCTTTGTGGCCTTGAAATGCAACTGCTTGGTTATTAATTATTCTTTTTTGGTTGAGGCTTTAAGTGTTTTTTTGGAAATTCTGTCTCTTTGGTTCAGATCAACTTGTTTTTTTAAACAAATACCTTTTTCGATTGGATTATCAACTATGACTTTTTTATGAGACGTATTTTTTCCCAAGTGAAAACTAAATAAATTGGTTGAATGTTCTTTTTTTTTGGTAGAAAATTCAACCATTTCGTTGAAAATTATTCTATTTTGTTCAAAAAGCA
>WSXT02180119.1:0-21319 GCA_011762715.2 Neuroterus valhalla | reverse complement strand
ACAGTACTAACAGCCAGTACTGGTAATCCTCCTACATTTCAACTGGCGCAGTACTGCACGGGTCGTGAACTCTGGCTGAGATCCGACTTTTCCCCCTGGGCATAGGTTTTTTCATTTATTGAAAGAAAAGTTAATAAAACTATCTTTTCCCTAAAAAAGTGACTATTATTCTGCAGATCAGTGATTGGAAGTCACAAGTTACTTCTTTTGGTAACCACAGCGGTAACATAGTTACTTTTGTAAATAGGCAATAAATTCGTAACTAGCTGCATCTTTTAGAGTAACTATATTTTCACAGTCGAATGTTTTTTTCAAGACATTTAATTCCCTTGCTTTCGTTACTATTTTTCCATTTTGATTATTCAAACTGGGGCAGCAGGTAGCCTATCTATGGCGACACTTTGATAAAGAATAAAATTCATTTTACTTTCTCGTAGAAAATTCAACAATCTGGTTGATTTTTTCCCGTCCATTGACTCGGAATTCAGCTCTTTTGTTGAATATTCTTTTTTTATCGACCGTGTTTGATTAAAGAACCAAAACCTTTACGATTGAAGTTACAGCTCACAATTTTGTTTGAAAAATTACCTGTTTTGGCCAGAAATAAAACGTTTCTTTCCTACATTAAACTATTGCATTTTTGGTTAAGAATTCATAATTTTCTTCTGGAAATTAAATATTTCTGCATAAAATTCGTCTTTTTCGGTAAAAACTGGAACTTCTCCAATTGAAAATTCAACTTTTTTGGTTTAAAATTTATAAACATTGTTAAAGAATCGTCTTTTTTAGTGCAAAGTATTTTTTTCCTCTCGAAGTTAAATTTTTTTTTGTTTAAAATTCAACAATTTTGTTAACAAGTCATCCTTCCCTGTTGGAAGATTCATTTTTTCACAGAAATTCATTTCCCTAGTTTTGAATTTCACTTTATTTTATTGCAAATCTTCCTTTGTGGTTATGGTCAAGTTTTTCTGTTCTATATTATAATATTTCCTGTTTAAAAGTTTAATTGCATTGTTAATATCAATTTTTTCGGTTGAAGATTCATAATGTTAAACACAAATTTCCTCACTAAAATACATATTGTATGTTTACGAGACAGAACCTTATCTTATCAGTTTCTTCTTTCGGTAATGTTTTTTAATTTTGAAACAATGTAATCTATTGTTATCCCGTGTAACCTTGTGTATTCTCATGTAATCCTGCACAACTTCGTGTAATCTTGTGTAATCTCATGTAATCGCGTAATCTGGTGTACACGAAAAATCGAAGTGGTTAAACCCTCGTCCTCTCCTATTTTATCCTATCCCATTACAGAAAAAATGTACAATGGGCGGACAAACACACATCCGAAACTGTAATTGTACGATACGAAATACACTAATATGATTTTTTCCTGCAACACAGCCTACATCACTAAACGTTTGATAACATCCAATGTCACGAATAGCAGTGAAGAACAAGTTTTTGCCATTGACCTCTTATGAAACTTACGGCGGCGCCACGTCTAAGCACAACGTAAGGATAATACCCATTGTTTCTGCCGTTGCAACGAGTTTCCGCTTTCATAAAGATCACGGAATGAAAGCGATCTTGCCACCTGACTTCTGAGCAAGAGCAGACTGCGTGAACTTGACACTCGTAGTTCTTTTTTGTTATTGAAAAAGAAATTTAATCTAATCAACAGCAGCCTTTTTCCCTAAGTACCAAAATTGAAAGCCTAACTGCAAATAAGCTTGAACTTCATTCTAATTTCCTTTAATGTAGTATAATAATGTTATTCATATTTTTTATCATAAGCTGCATATGAGTAATTCAAAGTTCATTTGATGAAAGGTTAATTGATTTATATTGGCAAAAGTTTAAATTTCATTCAATTACTCTGAATGACATTTGATCTGAGTTACTTTTAATGCAATTCAATTTGATGGTAACTTCTGATGTTTTCTTACAGAAAAAAAATCTGTTGATGTTACAGAAATCCTACATCAAGATAATGAAACCAAAACTGCTTTCCATTTCACTATAAAGAATTTTCTACAATCTTTACAGAATCGCAAGGTAGCTTACACATTTACGAACATTTCCTGTAAATCCTACAAAATCTTACAAAGTTGAAAATTTCAGAAAAAAATCGCAACTTTGTAGCATTATTCTAAGAGAATATCGTTATAATTATTCCCAAATTATTAAACAATTATTTTTGTTAACTTCAATTGATTTTTACATCGCTGTAACTGAAACAGTTGAAAAATGCAGAGAAAACCTTGACTTTCTAACCCTTTTCTCAGAGAAAGTTGCCAAAAACAATAATAAATTGTTGACAAAATCTGAATAAACATCTAATCATCAGTATAAAGTAGTTTTTGATGTATTTGAAATCAGCTGCGTTGGAAAAACCGCAAAAAGAATCATAATTAGCGCCAAAAACTCGAAGAACCCATTTTTTCACTTATGGGGATTTTTGGGACCCTATACAACAAACTAATGGGGGTGATAACTGAAAAGTAATATTTTTTAATGGTATTCTGTGACTAATTGTCAAGAGAAATGGTGAATTTTGAACTCGTTTCACCGAATATTGAGAATTCTGAATAAATTTTTCAAAACCGTCTCTTTTTCTTATGGGGAATACGTGTTAAACTTCATGGGATTAGCGCCACCTCTAAATAATATTTTCTTTCAGATTCGAACAAATATCCGGGCGTTTCGCATAAAGATTCGAGAAAAATTTGTAAACTATTCTAAATTGTGCTAAATTGAATTATATAAAGGAAAAGAGGGAATGACCGAGATTGCAAGTAGGTTACTTTTTTAGCAATTACCTATTATGGATATAACCAAAATTTATAACAAATCAACCATTCTTGGAATGAACGAATTATCCCTACTTGTTCAAGAGTGCAACAATATTTATCTAGTGATTGAAAGACAATCGAGAAAATATAGAAATTTCATCAGTTTACAGTTAAATACATTTATTGATTTACAATATTGAAACATATAGAAATCGAAAACTCCAATTTCAGTTTTGGAATGCAGACTTTTGAACTGGAGAAATAAAAAATTTATTTAAATAATAATTTATTTCAAATGGAATTGTAAGTGCTGTGGAAACTAAAATTCATATCTCATATTTTGTTCAAATGAAAGCACCAAACATTCTCTTCTACAACATTTCTCGAAATTGTGGGAAAGATAAAGAATACACTATCATCGCAGAAATGTATTTACATGCACTTTTGCCGGCAGTGTACATAAAAATTGTTTACAAACTATTAGTTTGTTTGTCGAAACTCAGTCAGTAATCTTTAAAAGAGGGGTTCAGGGTCATCATATACATATATAGCGAGTGCAATCATATATGCTACATTTTGCTATCTTCATAAAAAAAGTAGAAGGGCTTCTTCTAATATAAAGCAAGACAGTAAGCGGATCGTCAGTTCATTTGAAAATCTTATGATATTAACCATCAAGAACAATGCGTTATCTAATCATTCTCCTTCTCTGCTCCATTCTTTTCAGAGAAACTGCAGAAATGGATGCAAATGCTGCTAAGTGTGAGTCTTATAACTTCAAATTCAATCATTAAAATCTGATGTTTCGAAAACTTATAGCCTCAAAATTTTTCCAGCAATATGATCAAAGTTCACCATTCATTTCACAAGTGCGTAATATTAAGCAAAACTCTAAAGTTTTGTTTTTATGGATTTTAAAACACGATTTTTCAAGTGAGAAAGACACTTTCCACACAAGAACCATTCAGGTTGGATCATTCCCTGGGTTATAAAGAAAAAGGAAACCCTTTTAGTTTTCATTTCTTATATTTTCGAAGAATCTCCTAGTTTTCTGATTCAAGCTAACGGAAATTTCATTTAAATTAAGGAATTGCGTACGATCATCTTTGAGCATTCTGCAGTTTCTATTTCCATAAAAATGTGTTTTTGTAGTTCCAAGAAAAGTAGATTTTCGGGTGGAGTTCCGAAAAGTGCTCACCTCCGATTTCTTTGAAACTCTGTATACCTACGTATTTTGACGCGCTGATCACGAATATAACAGTGAAAATACACGGAAATCTGATTTTCCTGGTGAAAACCATAAAAACCCCATCAAAATGATGTTTCTTTACGTTCATCTCAGTAAATATTGAAAATATATAAAAAATCTTCAGATAAAAATTGTAGGTCTATTAAAAATAAATAGTTTATTCTCGATATATTTTTCCCGTACGACTGACGGTTTTCTATAAAAAAGGGGAAAATAATGGCATGAAGTGTAGAATTGCCTACACGCGATACCCTACTGAACGTACAATGGGAGCAGAAAGGCACTCCTATGACTGGTTATGGAAATAATGTAGGTCACACACCTTTCCTATTCCCCAAGTCTCGTAGGGGGCGTGGAGGCACCCCTGTGACTGTTTATAGAAATAATGTAGGTCGCACACCTTCCCTATTTCCCAAGTCTCGTGGGGGGCATAAAGGGATCCCTATGACTGGTTTTAGAAATAATGTAGGACGCATATCATAACGATATGTCCTCTTAGGTTTCGTGGAAACATATCTTTCTCCCATCCATTCTACACGTTCGGACTCACCATTCCAAGAATTTGATATGTTCATCATTCCTGTGATTTTCAATATTCAACGTCCATCCAGCCTTCCAGGATTTTTTCATACAATTTTAGTCGCACGGCTAGAGATTTTGCAATATGGCTGTGATTTTTCATATTTTTCGGCTATTTTCTCGAAAACCATCAGTCGTAGGGTCATAACATAAAGAACATAAAATATGTATTTTTAAAGGATCTATAACTTTGATCTGAAACATTTTTTTAAAATTTTCATCATTCACGTAGATAAACGTGAAGAAACATGATTTTTATGGGTTTTTCATGGTTTCATGGATCAAAAATCAAACTTGCTCGTTTAAAGCGAATCTACTCTATTGGAAATAAATTTTTTTCAATTATAATTCGACTGTTTTTTGAAAACTTATCTTAGAAATGGAAGTTCAAGTATTCTGCAGGAAATCTGTATTTTTGATGAAAAAATTCAGCAATTCGTCCTAAATATTCTTAGCCGAGACAAATTGGGAATTATAATCATAATAATTTTGTCATGCCCTTGGCTAGGTTGAAAGTCCTGTGTTTGAATTTGAAATCATCTGTTTCGAATGAAAATTCCACTGTTTTTTTGGAAACTAGTCTTCCTTCGTTGTGTTGTATGATTCTATACTATTGATTGAAACCTTTTTGTGAGTTGAAACATGAACTATTCCATTTTTGGTTGGGAATCCATCTTCTATGATTGAAAATTGATCTACTTTATTAAAAAATAACTGTTTTTTGATTGAAGGGTTACCTTCCAAGGTAAAAAACCATATTTTTGGTACATGATATCACTCTTTTCTCAGAAACTTGATTATTTTGTTTGTGAAATAATTTCCCAACTGAATATCAAACTGTTTCGTGTTCAATAAAAAATTTTTATTTTTTTTATTACACTTCAATGTGATCTGTTGAAATCATCTCTTTTTCTTGAGAGTGGAACTACTTTGTGAAAAATTCATTGAAAATACATGTATTCTGTTGAGATTTTTTCTTCTTTGTAGAGAACTAATCTTCTTGATTGAGAAATCTTATCTTTTGGTAGAAAGATAATTTCTTTGGTTGAAGATTTATCTTTCACGATATGGAATTAAATTGTTTGGTTCGAAATTGAATAATTTTCCAACAAAGTCCTCCGTTTTCATTTGAAATGATCTGCTACACTTGGAAATTCAGCTGTTCTTTTAGGAATTCGTCCTTTTTGTTTGTGTTCAATCATCTCATATCCATAATCAGAATTTTCCTTTGGTTGGAACATCAACTATTCCATTTTACGTTGAGAATATTCAAATAACAGATTGTGACCACTGTTTTTAAACTTGAATAATCTTTTTGGCTGCCTACAGAGGCCCTCCACGAAGTGTGGTTTTGTAGTACAGTAGTTGAATGTTTACTAGGGTAGTGCAAAAATGCATTATAAAAATTTTTTTTCGAATTTTTATGCCCATAAAGTTTAACACGAACTTCCCGTAAGAAATTTCTTTTCTTACTTCTTTGTGGTTTTCTAACGCAGATTGTTTCAAATAGATGAAAAACTACTTTATACTGATAATTAGATGTTTATTCAAATTGTTCAAACAATTTATTATTGTTTTTAGAAGCTTTCTCTTAGAAAAGGGTTTGAAAGTCAAGGTTTTTTCTGAATTTTTCAACTTATTTTTAACGTTTCAGTTAGAGCGAGGTAATAATCAACTAAAGTTAAGAAATAATAATTGTTTGAACAATTTGTTATAATTCATAACAATATTCTTTCAGAATAATGCTACAAAGTTGCGGCTTTTTCACAAATTTACAACTTCTTGTCCACTTTCCACTTGAAGTGGGTAATTATTTGATTCAATTTAGCAAAAATAATTGTTTGAACAAACTCTGAATGTTTATAGCTATCTTCTCCTAGATTATTACTTCATAGTTGCGGTTTTTTCCTGAAATTTTAAACTTTTTATCACTCTCCAATTAGAGTAAAGTAATAATTAGTTCATGTTAAAAAACAAATTATTTTAACAATTTATTATCATTGCTAATAATATTTTCTTTGCCAAAAATAATTATTTGAACAAATGATTATTGTCAATACCTCTTCTCTTAGACTAGTACTGAAAAGTTGCGGTTTTTTTCTAAACTATTAAGCTTTTTATCAACTTCTCACTTAGTGAGGTAATAATCACTGCGTGTTAACAAACTTGCTTATTTAAACAATTTATTATTACCCACGACCAATTTCTCTTAGATAGGAACCAGAAAGTTAGGGTTTTTTCTGAAATGTAAATTATTTTTGTTCTTTTTCAAATGTTAAGAAAAATAATTAAAATATAAGAGCTCTTATTCAAAAGAGACAAAAAGAAAGAATGGAATAATTAAAAGTAGGTGGGAGAACTAGGTCTGCAAGTGACTTGTAAAAGTTTTGTTTTTAGTTACAACAAGAAATTTATTGCTGAACGTAAGAAAGTAATTCGGAATTGCAAATATTTTGAAATAAGCCCCCCCTCCCCACCCCCTCCTTCCCTGGAGAGAATACGTCTCGTCGATGATAATATACATACATAAAAATTACAAGGACCTCCAACAAATAACTAATTGATTATAACATCTCACGGGACAAGGTCGACTTGCTGCAGTCAGGAAAATGCTTGCGGTACTCTGTTATCACTTTTAGCAAGTATTGTTTCAGAATTTCGTCTCTAGTGAGAAGTGAAGTAAAGTCAGAAATCGATTTCACACATCGTTCTGCTACGTCGTTGACCACTTTCAATTTTCTGACTGCAGTTGCACCTTGCCGATATCCTACATAAGTTTTTCCAAATATTTGCGTCTTTGCTGAGAAAAGATGTGGGAATTTGAAAGCGAGTGGAAAATTCTTTTGATTTTTTTAGATTGAATCGTCGATATTCTTTGCGAGAATTGTTTAAACTATTTTTTTTAACATGAATTATTTATTACTTTATTCTAATTGAGAGGTGATAAAAAGTTAAAAATTCCAGGAAACAACCGCAACTTTGTAGTACATGTAGAAGAAGATAGTAATAAACATTTACAATTTGTTCAAACAATTATTCTTGCTAAATGAAATTAAATAATTACTTACTCTAAGTGAAAAGTGTCCAAAAAGTTGAAATTTTCAGAAAAAAGCCACTTTGCAGCATTATTATGAAATAATATTTTTATGATTAATATAAAATGGTTCAAACAATTATTTCTGTTAACTTCAATTGATTCTTACCTCGCTTTAACTGAAATGTTGCCAATTGGTTGAAAAATTCAGAGAAAAACCTTGACTCTCTAACCCTTGTCAAAGAGATAGTTGCTAAAAACAATATTAAATTGCTTAAACAATCTGAATAAACATTTAATTATCAGTATAAAGTAGTTTTTCATGTATTTGAAACAATGTGAGTTGGAAAAACCGCAAAAAATCATAATTAGCGCCAAAAACTCGAAAAGCCTTTTTTTCACTTATGGGGGTTTTTGGGTACCCTATAAAACAGACTTTTTGGGGAGATATTTGAAAAGCAATATTTTATCCGCATTCTGTGACCAATTGTGAAGAGAAGTGGTGAATTTCGAACTCGATTCATCTGATATTGAGATTTCTGAATAAAATTTACAAAAACGTCTTTTTCCTTATGGGAAATACATGTTAAACTTCACGGGGCTTGCGGCATCTCTAAATATTTTTTTTTCAAACAAAAAAAAATGCATTCATTTTTTTGTGAATTTGAACAAATTTCAGAGCGTTCTGCATAAAAATTTGAAAAAAAATTTTTTGGACCACCCTTATGTTTACAGCTAATGAAAATAGTCAATTGGATTTAAGCTCAGTGCGTAGATTGGATGACAGGTGGTGCTCCACTGGAGGATGCTCAATATGTGAAGTTTACTTGCAAATTCGTCAATCCCGGGCGATCTTTCAATTCAAGACAAGAAGCTTTAGATTCCAGTAAATATATTTTACCTGTCTATTCAAGTTATCAATTTCTATATTAGATCAATCATTTTTATCATCGTTAAATTTTATACAAAACTTTATTTAGAAAATACTCTTGTTTTCTTCTTTCTTTCTTCGAACTACAACTAAAAATGTTTACAGAAAGATGCACAAATGGAGGACCACCTAACGGATACACTTGCAAAAAAATCTGAAATATCTGGATTCCACAAAGGACAAAAATGATAATTGATTGAAAGGTGAAAAATAATATTTAAAAAATGTATTATGTTAGACTATACCAGATGAAATAAAAATTATCTTGAAAGAATGTAAAAGACCAAGAAAATATTTTTAGATTCTTATCATTTATGATTGAGAAATGATCTCCACGTTTGAAGACCCTCTGAAGCGGAAAATCATGTTTTAGCGATGGTGTCTATTGGTCTGCAGGTCCGTCCGTCCGTAAACACGATGATTCCCAATGAAATAGACAGATCGAATCGATGATAAAGGAAGAGAAATCAACTTTTCAAATCCATAAATTATTAGATGTTTAAGCTATTGACTTAGGAACAAAAGAAGTTCGAAAAGTTATTTGTTTAATGTATTCTGGGCAATGTACGTACTGTTTGGATTAAAAAAAAAAAAAATTGATCCCATGCGATGATTGCAATAACAGCCTTCATGCATTTTCAGCAGTCACTTGTTTTTGATACGTTTCTTATGAAGTTATTTGCGAAAAAAATATAAAACAAGTGACTCCTGGAAATACAAGTAGTAGTGGATCTCGTAATCAAAAATTGGATCTCATACAATGAAATTTCTTCCACCTGCTCATTTTCAGAGTAGATAATATTTTAGGTTAAAACTTTGAAGAATTAAGAAGAATATATAAGCTGACTGACATCTGGCCCCTTCGCGTTCCTATTTACCACTGATAATCTGTTTATAATCAATTTTGCATGTGAATCGTCTGTCGTCTGCTCCAACATTGCTTTTCTCATATTTCAAAATTGACCAAAAACAGATTATATCTATAAGCAGGCGCAAAAAAACTACAAACTAAAATTTTCACTGCGCTAAAGACTACTATTTACCCTTAACTCAAAATTATGATATTTTTTCTGGAAAATGGAGGCATCCAGTTAACTAGAGATCAGGTGGTTAATAATTTGGTTTTAATGAAAATCATGAAAATGAAACAATTCATTTTTTTGAATATATATTTCTTATCAATAATGAAATATTCGAAAGATGTTCTGTTACAGCGAAAAACAATATCGTGTGACTGCATTTTAATATAAGTGAACATTTTTCAAAAAATCAACTATACTGCTTACATTGGAATCGATTTTGAACTTCCGTTGGGTACGTGTACTGTAAGTATTTACTGTTTCATACTTGATAGACGCACACTTGCAGAAGAGACACTGCAAAAAAATACTTGGATTTACTCAAAAATAAAAATAAAAGATCGGTAACAATCTCAACCAGAGGTAAATTTTGAGTCGAAATAATGCAACTTTTACAAGGAAATCTGATTTTCAACAAACAAGTTTAAATTCCAAAAGGTAGTTATTTTCTAACACAAAAAGGTTGAATTCGCAATTAACAATGTAAACAAGTTCGAAGTATTCTATTTATTTTAAACTAAGAAGAGGGGACTTCAAAATCGCGACAAATTTTGGATTTGAGGAACGATTTTTCAAAATTCCTTTCCTCTAAATCCGAAAAATAATAATTATTTCGAATAGTTCTCGTTCCATGTGCAAAATTCCCTGCTCCAAGTGAAATTATACTTTCTCACTGAAACTCCCTGCCCCAAAATAAAAGCTATAAATATTTTCTGAAATTTCCTGTTCCAAGTCAGAGAAATGAGGAAAGGAAATGTAGCGCGATAAACACATGTTTTTGAAAAAATGAGGATAATTATTCTTTATGTAGATTTGAGCTATCATCAATTCAATCATCAAATCTAAGTCAGGTAAAGAAATCTCACAGAGCAAAAAATTTGCAAAACGCTTTTCTTATAATGGAAAAAGAATAAATTCTTCCTCTCATGACGTATATATGGTAGATGTATTTAAATACTTTGAGAATCAGATTAAAGGAGCGCTACATTCTTTAAAGCAAATAATAAGATATTTCTCTGATTCACAAAAAGAAAGTGGTCATTTTCTCGTATTTTTCAGTAGAATTTTCAATAGTCTTGGTCAGAGGTGTCCAACACGTGAGCAACGGTGTAATTAACTGTCACTCGTCCATCCCCTCTCTTACCACCTTGGATGCGTTCATGCGGTGATCGCGATGGGGAAAGGGGTCCTCGACTCCTCGGCGGCCGGGCTGTTTGTACAGTACGCGCAAGTAGGCGTGGTCCGGCGTAGTCAGACAAAATCCGTGGCGGATCGAGGGAAGAATTCTCGATGAAGGGTTCGGAGAAGGTGAAGAAAGGAGAAGTGCGCAAAACCTTGCGTTGGACACCCCTGGTCTAGGTTGAGTCAAGTAAATTCCCGGTTTTTAAATAAATTCCCGGTCATTTCCCGGTTCCCCGGTCATGTCGCCACCCTGCATATGATTAACGCTGTTTACATTTTTTCATGTATTGGCTCGATCCATGGCAAACATTGCGCGACCTATTATTGCCATGGTAACGGTTTCTTTCAATAGGAATTTGCGGAAGAGAACTGAACGTCGCAAGCATGAAGAACTTTGTGAAAAATTATAAAACTTTCTGAGACTCTTTCTTCGACTAGCAGTTCACTTTGTCGTTTCCGAATATTTCAAAGAACTGATCGTTCTGTTTTAAAGATATTGATAGCATTTTTTTAGACATTGTAACAAACTATGGAATAAAAATTGGAAAATCACTTGTCTCATAATGAATGTCAATTATTCGTAAAGTTTTTATTAAATATTCCATAGTCTAATCCACTCTTCGATAAATGTATACGAAATCTTCTAAAAATTGTGGTCTGTCCAAAAGTGACATTCTGTTTTGTTAAGATTTCTCAAACTTTTTCCATTTTTTGGAACAGTTATTTTTTCCGTGCACGAGACTCGGGCAAAGGGAGAGGTATGTATTGTGACCTACATTATTTCTTTGACCAGTGACAGCGGTGACTTTCCAACTATATGGAAACTTGGGAAGAAGGGGAGGTGTGTTCTTTTGTCATTAAAATCAAACAAATTGGTCAAAATTTTTGTTATTTTTTTACTGAGAAATCTTTTTTGGTCCATAAGTCAACATTTTCTTGAAAATTTCTCTCTTTGGTTCAAAATAAACCTATTTCATTGAAATTTCAACTGTTCTGTTAAAAATTCATCCTTTCTTGATGAAAATTGTACTGTTTTGTTAAAAATTGATCCTTTTGTGTTGAAAATTTTACTATTTAAGTGGAACCTTTCATCACTTGGTTGAAAATTCGTCTTTTTGGTTCGAAAATTTATTTTTATTTGTGAGAAATGTAACTGTTTGGGCGAGAATTTTTCTTGTTTGGTTCAAAACTTTACAATTTGGTTGAAAATTTAGGAGTTCAGCAGAAAATTCGTCTTTGTGGCCTTGAAATGCAACTGTTTAGCTATTAATTATTCTGTTTTGGTTGAGGCTTCAAGTGTTTTGTTGAAAATTCTTTCTTTTCGGTTCAGTTCAACTATCTTTTATTCTAAATAAATATCTTTTCCTGTTGAATTATCAACTATGATATTTTTCATGGGAATTAGTCTTATTCCATGTAAAACTAAATAATTTGGTTGAATGTTCTTTCTTTTGGCAGAAAATTAAACTATTCAGTTGGACATTGATCCATTTTGTTCAAAATGCAACATTTTTACTTGAAGTATTAGGATCTTGAGGATTTC
The DNA here is from genome assembly GCA_011762715.2 of Neuroterus valhalla. Lineage (NCBI taxonomy): Eukaryota > Metazoa > Arthropoda > Insecta > Hymenoptera > Cynipidae > Neuroterus > Neuroterus valhalla. The sequence goes on along the minus strand of WSXT02180119.1, from coordinate 8,927 downwards.
AAATTGAATTTATTATATTACTATACACCATATAATAACGACTATTGCAGTTAGCTGATTCTAATTTTAAAATTAAATTGATCATAATTTTCTATTGTAAATTAATTGAGACCAATCTGTTTTATGGTAGTCGTAATTTAGAACTGCGTTTTCAATTAAATTAATAGTCATCGAGATTTTAATGTGGATATTTAGCTTTAGTTCTGAATTCCCAGAAATACAAAATTCCTTGGATTCAACTCGCAACGGATTTTCGCCGTATTACAGTGGAAGAGAAGAGCAGCTAACCAATCAGAGGTCTGACTCCCCAGTTGTTCGCGCGCGAGATCCTCTGTGAGTTTTCCCATCGACCAAAAATGACAGTAGTTGAGCAAGCAATAATGCAAAGATGAACATTCTGAGTATAACAAAGACAAGTTGTGGTTTTCCTTATTTTTGTTCACCGGAAAGGAGTAAAATTAAAATTATATACATCATTTTCGGGATGACTAGCCAAATGGCGAGGATAGGCTAGTCATCCCGAAATTCCGGGCGACGAGACACTTCGTTTTAGATAAACTCTAATTCTAAGAACTCATTACTCCTAATATTATTGCCTTTTTGTCGACAATAAGGGAAAATCATCAGTTACGCCAATGAAATTCTAGGTATTATTAATCGAAAGTCATTTTTTGAGATTCAAGTACATATTGTGCTGAATTGGAATAATCAGGAATAGTAGTTTCTCATGTTCAAATCGTGTGAAGGAGATAAAGAAGCGTACCCTCGAAGTAGTCTAAACTCTTCTTTTCCAGAGAAAAATTACAAATAATGAGTTTATTACTTTTCTGACATCGTAGTTTATGTACAGATCAGTCAACTTTCCAGAATATATTCCTGTTAGGACCATAAAATAAATACATACACATTTACACCTTCATTTCTATCCATTTGTAAGATATAGCGGTCCAAAAATATATAATGTATGCCCTTAATTATACATTTACATTTTTTATTACAATTAATGCTGACTCTTTAAGACTGCACATTTATAATTATTTTGCATCACCAATATTTATATTGCAGGGCATTGAATTTTTGACGTTCACATAAAAAAATATAAATTCTAATTCTTACAAAGTAAGAATAGTAACTATTTATGTTTGATGAAAACCAGTTTAAATATGAACGATAGTTGCATAATTAATTCTTATATTATTCGATAGGAAACAAAGCTCGCAACTTCAATATTTCCATTTTGTTTACAACTTTTTCGAACGGACCTCGAAATTCAGGACAAGTGAATGCAGTCTTTCATATATTATATCAGTCAAATAGAATTCTTATCAAAATAAGCTATAACTGGTTATGGAAATAATGTAGGTCACACACCTTCCCCATTCCCCAAGCCTCGTAGGGGTCGTGAAGGCATCCCTATGACTGTTTATAAAAATAATGTAGGTCGCACACCTTCCCCATTCCCCAAGCCTCGTGAAGGGCGTGAAGGCATCCCTATGACTGGTTTTAGAAATAATGGAGGTCGCACACATTCCCCATTTCCCAAGCCTCGTAGGGGTCGTTAAGGCATCCCTATGACTGTTTATAAAAATAATGTAGGTCGCACACCTTCCCTATTCCCCAAGCCTCGTGAGGGTCATGAAGGCATCCCTATGACTGGTTTTAGAAATAATGTAGGTCGCACACCTTCCCCATTTCCCAAGCCTCGTAGGGGTCGTTAAGGCATCCCTATGACTGTTTATAAAAATAATGTATGTCGCACACCTTCCCTATTCCACAAGCCTCGTGAGGGGCGTGAAGGCATCCCTATGACTGGTTTAAGAAATAATTTTGGTCACACACCTTCCCCATTTCCCGAGTCTCCTGGGGGCGTGAAGGCACCCCTGTGACTGTTCCTAGAAATAATGTAGGTCGCATACCTTCCATATTTCCCAAGTTCCGTGGGGCGTGAAGGCAACCCTATGACTGGTTATAGAAATAATGTAGGTTGCACACCTTCCCCATTCCCCAAGCCTCGTTGAGTGCGTGAAGGCATGCCTATGACTAGTTATAGAAATAAATAAACCTTTCAACCGAAAGCACGTTTAGATAAAATCCGAAAAAAATCAAGTAAAATACAGGGATCTGTTTTCTGGATTCTTTCCACCAACGATATTTCCGAAAACTATTTGTATATTTTATGAATCATATAGACAGGAAAATAGAAAAACCATATATTTAATAGCCCCTTATTGATGAAAGTGCGTGCTTAGCGGAAAAATGCCCACAAATAATATGACTAAAAAGGAGCGATTATATCAGTAACATAAGGAGTGGAGCTGGTAGTGCGTCAGCGAAAAACAATATCGTGTGACTGCATTTTAATACAAGCGAACATTTTTCAGAAAATCAACTATGCTGCTTACATTGAAATTGATTTTGGACTTTCGTTGGGTACGTGTACTGTAAGTGTTTGCTGTTTTGAACTTAACGCACGCATGCAGAAGAGACACTGCAAAAAAAACACTTGGATTGACTCAAAAATGAAAATGAAAGATCGGTTGCGAAATTTGATACAAGAATTTTGATGACATTGGATGAGCTGCAATCTAGCAAATGAAGTTTTTCGAACATTGTCGGAAATCTCAACCAAATTTTAATTTTGAAAAAACCACCCAATTGAATTATCTCTCGAATTATCTTTGGAAAATAATTCATTGTGTTTGGTAATGATATTTAATAATCAACCAAAACAATTCGAATGAAATCCGCGTTTTTAGGTAGGCTTGAGCGTTAAAAAAAAATCACAAATAGATCTGAAACCTAGAGATTATCGAAATAAAGTAGGCCCATTTTATTTCAAAAAAAGAAATACCATGGTTGACGACGTCATTTGAAACAAAAAATTGTTACCGAAAAAGTACCGTTGGACACGTAGCCTTATGGGACTCCGGAAAAAAATCGAGTAAACTTCAAGACGAATTTCAGAAGAACAAGGGTATGACGACTTGAATCAAGAGAAAATTGTGAGGAAAGTACAAAATGCTACACGAAACGCTTAGGTAAAATTAATACATTTTTACTATCGCTTTCTTTGCAATTTTTCCACAATTTCTCACTCTTCTACTTCGGTTGGACTGTTATATGTATAATAATTTCAACCAAAAAAAAATAGCAATAATATATTCAATTCAATATATATATATATTCATCCCACGAGTTTTTGGCGCTAATTATGATTGTTTTGCAGTTCTTTTAACACAGACTGTTTTAAACGCATAAAATACCACTTTAAACTGATGATAAGATGATTATTTTTATTATTTAGACAATTTATTATTGTTTTTAGCATTTCTTCATTAGAAAAAGCTAAGAAAGTCAAGGTTTTTTCGCATTTTTCAACATATTTTCAACGTTTTAGTTGAAGCGAGGTAATAATCGAATAAGGCTAAGAAAAGTAATTTTTTAGCAAAATTTTATTAATATAACGATATTCTCCTAGAATAATGCTGCAAAGTTATGGTTTTTTTCTGAAATTTTCAACTTTTTGTCCACTTTTCACTTAAAGTAAGTAATTATTCAATTTAATTGAGCAAAATCAATTGCTTCAACAAATTGTAAATATTTATAGCTATCTTCTTCTAGATAAATGCTACATAGTTGCGGTTGAAAAAATAATTGTTTAAACAATTTATTATTATTGCTGATAATATTTCCTTTGACTAATGATAGGAACTTGCGTTTTTTTTTTTTATTTTTAACTTTCTGCCCACTTTTCACTTGAAGTGAGTTGATATTTAATTTAATTAACAAAAATATTTGTTTAAACAAATTATTATTGTTTATGACTATCTTCTTTTAGGGGCCGTTCAATTATTACGTAACGCAATTTCATAAGAATGTCGACTCTCCCCCCCCCCCCCCCCCCCCACCCCCCGCGTGCCCCCCTCTTGTTTCCTAACTACTTTTTTTTGGGGCCGTTTAATTTTTACTTAAACCAACTTCATAAAAATGTCGCCCCTCCCCCCCCCCCCCCATGTAACGCGGTTTTCCGACTTTTCTTGTAGTTTTCCACCCAAATCGTGTGACGTATTATGTGCACGACTCCTTAGATTAGTGCTTAAAAGTTGTGTTTTTTTCTGAAATGTTTAACTTTGCTTAAGTTGTGGACAAATTTTAAATAAACATTAGAGAGAATCATATTCCAAATAGTACTATTGTGATGTTTTAAGTAAATTATTTTCGTTCTTATGTTTAAAAACAACTGTAACTTTTTAGCACTAATCCAAGAGAAGATAGCCATGAATAATAATAATTTGTTCAGACAATTATTTTTGTTAGATAAAATTCAAAATTAACTTATTTCAAGTAAAAAGTGGGCAAAAAGTTGAAAATTTCGTGAAAAACCCGCAAGTTTCTATCATTAGGCAAAGAAAAAATTATTAGCAATGATAATAAATTGTTTAAACAATTTTTTTAACATGAATTATTTATTACAATAATCTAATTGAAAAGTGATAGAAAGTTAAAAATTTCAGAAAAAACCCGCGACTGTGTAGTATTATTCTAGAAGAAGATAAAACCTTGATTCAGAAAAAAACCTTGACTTACAAAAAGGTCTTTTTTCCTCATGGGAAATACGTTTTAAACTTCATGGGGCTTGCACTACCTCTAAATACTATTTTTTCATTTAAAAAAATGCATTTTTTGTGGATTCGAACAAATTTCCGGGCATTTTGGATAAAAATTCGAAAAGAAATGTTTTGGATCACCCTAGTGTACAATCTTGAAGAGAAATGAAGAAACCCACAATTTTCAGAGGACCACACTATCAATAGCTTTGATTATAGGTAAAGTACATGTCTCAAGAGATGGAAAAATCTCCACTATTTGTTGTTCAAGCTAAGCATCAGTGACATACTATAGGTCAGAAAAGAGAATAACACAAGTGTACCGAACCGACTCAAGTAGCTGCATTCGTTCGGACAAGATCGGACGAATGATAGTTTTTGCCCTCCTTATCCGCTATTTGCACCGACTACCTGTGTGCAAGAACGGCTATAGAAATTTCCGCATTATTTGACGCCTTGCGTCATAATTTCCTCGCCACTTGTGCAAAGCAAGATTGCGTCGTGTGTCGCGTCGTCGCGATCCCTTTTGTAGGTTGCAAACTTGCTTTGTCTAACAAGACTTCACCGGAGATGAACAGATACATTTTTGCTCAAATCCAGCCTAATTTGGTTCACGGTTTTGAATTTTGGGAAACTGGACCCGAATTTGTATTCAGCAACCCAAAAACCCCATGGATACCGGATTTATTACAAATGTGCAGGGTTGCCACTCAGTCAATTAAGGCACTTTTAGTCACTTTCTTTTCCCAAGTCACTTTTTAGTCACTTTTTTGAAAAACAGTCACTATAAGTCACTTGCTTTAAGGAACAGTCACTATTTACCACTTTTTTACATGAAGAGGTCTTATTGGAGTTCTCAAATCTTTGAAACTTCACTCCATAATTACTAATAATTACACTCTCCTTTTTATCGATTTCTGAAATTCTATTTATTATTGAAGTTTGAATCATTTTGGTTCGTGATTTCCCTGTTTTCTAGTTCCGATCGTAATCCATTGTAGAATATAGTCATTTGTGTTAATGATTCGTTTAGCTTGTTTAACTGAATTAAAATTTTTATGACATGTAAAATTTATTCTAGAACTCTTGACCTTGGTATCTCACCCAAATTTAACACTAGAATTTTATCCAATCAGGTCAACGCAAGCCAACCAGAAATATGTGTAATCAAATCAAAATTTTGAAGTTGATAAGTGTCTCTATGGACATAACAGGCCTTTTTTGTGTGAGCATTAGTCACCTTAAGTAGCTTCTTGTCACTTTTTGAGCTTATACATTTTTAGGGCACGGTGTGAATTTGCAAATCAAAGGAAGTTCAGCGTAACGCGTAACGCTAAACACTGTCAGGGGAAGAGCGGGCTTCCCCGTCTCTAACTCTCTTCCTTTTCATCCTTCGCTCCCCACTGAGAGCGGTATGTAGTGGTGTATAGCCACATCTGGCACATGTACACGACGGTGTTTGTTTGTGTTTGCGTTACACGGATCAAAAAAATTTAATATTTATTGGGGGAATGAAAAAATGATTAACAATGTAAGAAACAAAATAATGAAAATGAATCATCTTTATATTTTTGAGTATTTGCAATGATTAGTTGTTGAAAATCACATTTTTTATTGAATATGAGAGGAATTAATGAAGCATTTGAAAAAGCTTAGATTATTCGTTCAAATGTCTCTTGCCTGTGTCTCTTTGATGTCATATTCTTGAAATTTAAAACAACTATTACTTATTAGGATCATTTCAATACCCGATTTCGTCTTATTATTTTGAGTGATTGTTCAAATAAGAACAACTTTAATTGTCAGCATATGGAGTTATCTCTTTTGCTGGGCGTCCTACGACGATTCAAGATTTTTGGTTTGAAATTAGTCTTTTTTAGTCACTTTTGGTTTGGAATTAGCCACTTCTGTCACTTTTTCGAAGTGCATTAGTCTGTGGCAGCCCTGCAAATGGGAAATATTCTCGATTTTATTCTCATTTTTGGATGCTATATTGGATTTGTCATATTTAGTTTTGTTATTTTCAACTCGGATCCGTATACTTCAAATGACATCAATGATGCCAATGGGATTGAGAAGCTTACGGAGGTTATGGAATATTTCATTTATAAAAAAGCACCCCCTGGTACCTGGTTTCACTCAAATTGAGAGGATTTTCGATTTTTAAATTACCTATGTCTTACCACTATATTGAGTCCATCACTTTCATTTTGTTACTTTCGAATGAAATTCATACTCAGTGACCCAAAATCTTCCGATTACCTGGTTTCATCCGTATCAAAAAAATTTTTTCGATTTTCTAAGTATTTTTTATTGCCATATTAGGACAGCCATTTTTATTTTTTATTTTCTTTCGTTTTTCCTTCGGACGCGTGCTGGGTAATCGAATAATCCCAGAATCCCGGTTTCACCCACATCAACCAGATTTTTTTTCGACCGCTATATTGGGTCGGCTCATTCAAATTTTGTTATATTTACTTAGAATCCTTTCTCATTGACCCCAAAGAATCTCCAAATACTCAGTTTTACTAAACTGAAAGAGATTTTTTATTTTTATTGTATTTCTTGACCACTTTATTGGGTCCATGATTCAATATTTGTAAATTTAAACAATAAATTATTCAGCATCCCAGGAAACTATTAGATACCAATTTTTATGAAGCTCGGGCTAGCCAATCGCAGATTATCCAATTTGCAGTGAAGGACGTCAATGCTGTTCGAAAGATGAGAAAGCGTACGAAGGTCATAAAATCTTCCATTCATAGAAAAGACACTGTTCAAAACAATATTTCTCTTAAGTTTGCCATTATTCACAATCTCTTTCAAATCCAAACTCAGAAACTACCTGGAAGTTGATTTTCGTGGCTGACATATTCAATCCACGATTTCAAATCTTTTAAGTGGAAATTGAACAAGAGAACATATTTTTTAAATTGTTTTTGATCGCCATATTGGGTCCTCAATCTTCAATTTCATAATTTTCACTTAAAATTCGTACTCAATAACTCCAAAAAAAAAAAACCTCGATACCTGATTACCCAAATCAAACAGATTTCCGATCTTTGTTTTTGTTTTCGACCGCCATATTGGGTACTTAAATTCAATTTAGTAATTTTGAACTTAAATTCGTATTCAGCATCCAAGAAACTATTGGTACCAATTTTTATGAATCCCTCATTCATGATAAAAATATTTGACTTTAGTTTACGATGCAACCTGCAAGGCAACATAAAAAAGTTCAGTTCATTCCTTTGGTTGCCATATTCAAACTACACTGTAGAAAAAGTGGTTGAAAATTACCATATTAAACAGTAGACATAAAAATACGAGTGTTTAATGTGGCAGTTTTACTAAAATACTTGAAAATCATTCTGACACTTTAAAATCCCATAAAGACGCGAAAATTTTCGTAACCTCATTTTCAGGGCAGTTGAATTTTACGCTTTTCTTGTAAAATTTAACAATCAAATATCTCCTACAAATCCAAAGTTTGTTTTCTACATAAAACAATAACACTATGCTTATGATTTCGCAATGTTTCGAATAGAATAGTTTCAGGTTAAATATTCGAAAATTCCATTCTACAATTTTTTTCAGTTGAATAATTCTAATTTGGGAGGGTTTTAAATTGAATATATTTTAGACAAAAGAGTTCAAAAATGAATGATTTCGAAGTATTCCAAACTCTGATTTCAAAATTGAACATGTTTGAAGAGAGTATAATTTCAGAATAATAGGAATTCAAAGCATGTAATTTCTGATTCAAAGCACATTTCCATATTTCAATTTTAATGTAATGTAATTTATTGTCTTTCCTTGTATGAGGTTATACAATTTTGAACATTCTTGGAAACCTTTTTTTGGAAACGTTATAATTTGGGGCTCATTCAATTTTAAACTGAAAGACTTTGAATGCGTCATCAATGTCTATTTGTAAACTTTGAGCTGAAAATTCTGATACTTACATTAAAAAAACCTTCCTATTCAGGATTTCCAATTTAAAATTATTCGAATGTGAACAATTTTCATTCGTGAATCCGTTCCCCCAATTTGAAATTGTGGTTTTTTATGAAATTTTTAATATTCAATTATTGAATACTTTTAGTATAATTTCGTCAATTTTATCTTAGTTCCTATTCTCAAATTTTTTAATGTTTTGAGCTAAAAAAATTTTTTCTTTTTGGGCATTACCCAAAAATGTCTGCCCGGCAATCGTCTCCGTTGTATGGCGCCATCAAGCGTTTAAGAGTGGCATTACAAAATTCTGGTAAAATTCCCATCTTACTGCTTTTATACCCTCCCCATGTGAATTGCATTACA
>WSXT02180108.1:0-21319 GCA_011762715.2 Neuroterus valhalla | reverse complement strand
TGAGAATGTGTTCCTTAAGGCCAGTAGAGCCTTAAGTAAACTTAATATAAAAAAAATTTTATCAAAAATGAAAAAAATAAAATAAAATCTTCATAGTAGTGGAGGTTTTCAGCAGTTTTGCAATATTTGCAATTCTGTATATGTATTACACTGTAAACTGAATCAAATACGTATGAGGCCGAGCGCGAAGCGCGAGGTGGAAAAAAACCGAGCGTGTAGCGCGAGGTAAATACATTATCGAGCGCGAAGCGCAAGATCCGAACGACGCGCGCCCTAGGCGCGATCAAACTTGGGAGCCGCGCGCGCAGCGCGCCATTAGAATGTGCCTGTACAGCGGGCAGATTTTTATATTTATATTTTCCACAAAATTATTGAATTTTCAACAAAAGAGTTAAATTTTAAACCAACAAAGCTTATTTCTCAACGAGAAAAATTTAAGTTGACATTTCATCCGACGCAACATCCCAATTTAAAATAAAAACAGTTTAATTAAACTATAGATAGAGGAAGTGTCTGAGAAAAATGTAATTGTTATTATTTCAAAACAAAAAATGTTTTGATATTGAATCAAGCACAATTTGATTCTATTACGGAAGGTACATTTTCAACATAATAATTGAACCCTTTACCCAAAAAAAATTAATTTTCAACCAAACTTCTGAATTTGGAAGAAACTAATTTTCAAACTCAAATGGATGATTGTTGTGCTAAACAGTCGCATCTTCAACCAGATAAGATTATCCAGCTGTAAAATAGAACTAATCGCAACCATATTGTTATGAATTTCCAAGCCAGAAAGGGAAACTTAATCGAAAATAGTTCTATTTTCTACCAATATAAGAGAATCTTTAACCAAACCGGACAACTTCCCACAAAAATTGTTTATTTGATCAATTTTCAACATACTGTGGAATAGTTGAATATTCAACAGGTGAAAATAATTTTTAATAAAATTAAACAGAATTTTCAACAAAAAAATCAAACTTATACACATATATATACATATATATAGTATTATTATGGGGTTGGGTTTTCTTTGTCTATTGCTCTTATCAATATTTTATTAACTAATTACAGATGTAAATATTGATTTCTAATAATAGGGAAGAGAAATGACTGGTCTGATACTCTAACCTTCCTTTTCTAATAGAATTCAACTGTGCTTTTGATTCAAAATCAAAACTTTTTTTTCTTTGGAATAACAATTACATTTTTTTTAGACGATTCATGTCTCTATAGTTTGATTAAACGGTTTTTTATTTTAAATTCAGATGTTGCGTCGCATGGAATATTAACTCTAATATTTTTCGTCGAAACTTCAAGTATTTAATACAAAATGAACTAAAAATCCAAGTCTTTCAAAAAATCATCTTCTTTGATTTCAAAGTTCAACGATTCAGTTGAAAATCGAACTGTTTGCTTTTCGATTAATAAAAATTCATGTTTTTCGTTTCAAAAGTCGTCTTTTTTCTGGAACATTAGTCGTTTTAGTCTGAAAATTCAACTTTTTAGCTGAATATTATTAATTTATTGTAAATGTAATATATTTTGACTTTTTATTTGAAGGGTTTTATACTGATTTCAAGTGTGGTACAATGATTTTATGCAGCAATATGTATACACATATTTTCGAAGATGATCACCCCATTCTTATGTTTCGTTCATTAAATTAGAAAAGAAGAACATCAATTTGCTTCCCGAATAGAAAAAAAAGAATAAGTTAAGAGAAAAGTCATATGACTTTGAGAAGAAGTACCTTGAAGTTTTCCAGAAATCGATGAATCATAGACATTCGAAAGTCTATTCAGATCTGGAGATAAATCCCCAGACCTGGAAGCGCTGGCGCGCATTCATTTTAACCAACGAAGTTCTAGCGCCGAAAATAGATTTTAAAATTTCCAATGATACGAATTATGGTAACACGCCCAGTTACGAAATTTTCATTACCAATGGTTCAGGGTCGACATAGACGCTATCCGTCACGTAACGTCTCGATACTCGAGGCCGGCATGGCAGTGCACGCCACTGACTCCCATTCAAGGTGTACGGCGGGGACGATTTTCAGGCGCAAGAATTACTTGATTATAAATTCAAACAAAAAATAAAGGAACACAATATTCAGAAAAAATAAGTCTATACGAGCCACCATTAGGGTCTAAAGATGAGGTTGGACAAAAAAATATTAGACCAAACAATTCATCAGTGTAAGAGAATCAGTGGCTTTGGCGAAAGCCTATCCTCGACGAAGCACCTTAAGGAGATTCTCTCTTTGGGCTTGAACAAACCTTGATGTTAGTTGTTGGTGTTTGTAGGTGTTCTTGTGGTATTGGTCGTAGTGGTTGTGAATTCACTGTGTTTTGACCATCAAAATACAATAGTCCATACCTCTGAGACCGTTTGAATAATGAGAAATGTAAGATTGAAAGTAGGCATCTTATTCAAATGTTTGTTTTAGCAACTCCATGCTCTATTTAGAACAGTTACAAGTTTCGGTACTCTCAACAAGATTCCCTCATCAGGCTTAATCCACCACTACAGCTAAGGCCACAAAAAACCCTACAAACACTAACAACTAACATCAAGGTTTCAAGCATGATGAGGGAATTTCTCCAAGAGTTCCGCAACTTATAAGTGTTTTCAATAAGGCAAGGAGTTGTTGAACCCCCATATGATGGGGGAATCTTGTTTGGAGTATCGAAACTTGTAGCTGTTCCAAATAGAGCAAGGAGTTGCTGAAACAAACATTTGACCAAGTGGCCTACTTTCAATCTTACATTTCTTATCATGCAAACGGTCACAAAGGTATAGACTATTGTTTTGATTGTATCTGTTCTGAAAGAAGCGAGGAATTGCCAAAACAAAATATTATTCAAAAAACTGATACAAAACGACACTTTTTCTATGATACTGATGATTTTGATGACGGACTATGATTGATAATATTATCTAAAGACGTTTTTACGAGTTGATGATGAAAGAATTTGACGATGGTCATCTATGATCGATAATTTTACAGGCGGAAGATGATTTTATCCTTGGATTTTAATTGTGTATGCATCTAATGAATTCTTATTGATCTCCCAATTGCGAGATGACAGAAGCAATGTTTGATCGAGATAAAACGGACAGTGTTTGCATAGGGTACTTTAAGGACGAGGGGATTATCATCTGTAATTGACAAACAAGTCCTTCAGGGAACCCGTAGAACCGTTGATTCGTTTGCACAATAAAATGAAGAAGGACGTCAGCAGCGGCTGGAAAAAGTGACGCAACGAAGTGAATATTGGCTATATCCCCGGACTGCGACGTCATTAAAACTTTAGATTGCATAAGAATGGTTTCCAACTTGTGGCTCCACGTTCCGCGACAGGAGCTACATCTAATGGAAATTCTTGCTTGGCTATTCCGTGATTAAGAGTTTAAAGTAATGAATCATTTACCCTCATTTTGATTAAAAAATTCAAATCGTCTAGAGTAAATAGTTTGCTCATAACCTCTCAACAATCACGAAACAGTGGATTCGGACAAGCTCTTCCTTCGACTAAACCAAAATGTTATTCACGTCATTCCTTGGCCTTCCCACGAAATACTATTTGTACTTCGTCTAGACTCTCATATAATGACAAATCGCAATAGCTTCGAACATCAAAAAATCTATAATTAAAACAAATATGTTGTTACAAATTGTACAAATATGTTCACGTTTAATGCTGTTAACAGTTAACACTAAATTGTTCTAAAATCCAATTAAATCATTTGCACCTCTTGAAACAGCTTTCAGAGCGATTAATCTATTTGCAATAGGAACCAGAAATGAATACGATTTTTTTGGCATCAGAATGAACTTTACTTCTGCAAGGTTGCTGAATCTTCCGAGGACAGGGTAATTCTTCAAATTACGTTTGGAATTCGAGCATCCGTAATATCCCCTAATGAGTCTCTGTTGTAAGCCGTCTGCCATCGTTATAGAAATGTCCTCAGAATTAGGAGATGCTCAGTCTCGGTTCTTGAGGTCTAAGACAACTTTATGCTCCAATTAGCTCCTTCAACGCACTAAGCTAAACCTACTATCTCTTGTTGCGTTTTCATCTTACATAAACTATAATTTAAGAGCATAAGAAGAGTTTTATATTATAGTAAAAATAATGTTCCAATCAGAGTCTTACAATGTGCTTCAGGCATATGCACAGTACACTACCGTCAGAAATTGTCAAAAAGGCATTTCATAAAAAATATGGAGGAATAGAAAGGGAACTCACTTTTCAATCCAAATTTATTTATTAAAAGTATGAGTTGGAAACATTATATCCCAAAGAAAAATTGTTTTAGACTGAAATGAAAAACCTTTTTTCTTTGAATATTCACATTTTTCGCTACGTCTGGAATAGTTAAATATCAATTGGAATACTAAATCTTCAAGTAAAAAATAATTTAATAGCTGAAGAAGATTTTGATTTTAGATCTTAAATCATTAAATTTCATCCTGAAAAAGACGAATTTTCAAAGTTTCTAACCAGAAAAGATGGAATTTTCACCAAAAGTGATTAATTTGCAAAAAAGACGAGATTTTGTCCAAAAAATGGAGTTCTTAATCTTGCTAAAAAATAGTTGTAATTTCGCCCCGAAATGTAAGTAATCAATTAGGATAAATAATTTTTGTCTAAAAAAAGATGAATTTTCAATAAAAGATTTGAATTTTAACTGGAACCGATCACTTTTCCATCCAAAGTGAATTATTTAAATTATTAGTTGAAAAAAGTATATCCCGAAAAAAATTTTGATATCAAATCTTAAACAATGAAATTTCATGGTGAAAAGGATAAATTTTTAACCAAATGATGGCATTTTTAGCCATAAAAGATGTAATTTTTACCGAAAGTGATATATTTGCAAAAAAGACGACATTTTATTCAAAATATAGAGTTTTCAATCCGGAAAGATGAATTTGCTAAAAAAGAGTTTAATTTTCGGCCCGAAAATATAAATAATTAACTAAGGCAATTAGATTTTTTCTAATAAAATATGAATTAAAAAAAAAATTTGATTTTCAACTGGAACAGATCACTTTTCAATCCAAAGTAAATTATCGAAATTATTAGTTAAAAACATTATATCAAATAGGAAATTCATTTTAGACTAAAAAAACGATTTTTTTCTAATACTTACATTTTCAACCAAGACTGGAATAGCAATTATCAATTTGAATAATAAATCTTAAAGTGAGAAATAATTTTTTTGCCAAAGAAGATTTTGATTTTCAGTCTTGAATCATTGAATTTCATCCTGAAAAAGACGAATTTTCAACCAAATAGTGGCATTTCTACCAAAAAAAGATGGAATTTTCATCAAGAGTTATTCTTCTAAAATGACGACATTTTATCCAAAATATGGAGTTCTTAAACCAGGAAGACGAATTTCATGAAAAAAAGTTGTATTTTCGACCCAAAAATATAAATAATCAACTAAGATAATTAATTTTTTCTAAAAAAATATGAATTTTCAATCAAGAATTTGAATTCCAACTGGAACAGATCATTTTCCAATTCAAAGTAAATTATTCATATTATTATTTAAAAAAATATCAAACAGAAAGTTTATTTTAGAATAAATAAAAACTATTTTCTTCTTAATAACAGTTATATATCAATTTGAATAATGAATCTTGCGATGAGAAATAGTTTCACTGCCGAAGAAGATTCTGATTTTGATTTTAGATCTTAAATCATTGAATTTCATCCTAAAAAAGACGAGTTTCTAACCAAATAGTGGCATTTCTAACCAAGAAAGATAGAGTTTTTACCAAAAATGATAAATTTGCAAAAAAGATGACATTTTATCCAAATAAAGAGTTTTCAATAGAGTTTTCAATCCAGAAAGACGAATTTGCTAGAAAAGAGTTGTATTATCGACCCGAAAATATAAATAATTAACTAAGATAATTAATTTTTTCCAAAAAAATATGAATTTCCAATAAAATATTTGATTTTCAACTTGAACATATCACTTTTCAATCCAAAGTAAGTTATTGAAACTAATAGTTGAAAACGTTATATCCCATAGAAAGTTCATTTAAGACTGAGAAAAAAACATTTTTTCTTTGAATATTTACATATTTAACAACGACTGGAATAGTTAAATATGAATTTGAATAATGAATCTTGAAGTTGAAAATAATTTTCCTGTCGAAAAAGATTTTGACTTAAAATTTTAAATAATTGAATTTCATTTTAAAGAGACGAATTTTCAGCCAAATAGTAGCATTTCTAACCAAAAAAGATGGGATTTGGACAGATAATTTTTTTAGCAACAAATTGACTGCTGAACCAAATTATTGAAAATTTTCAAAGTGCTAAATTAGGAATCTGTTTCAATAGATCACGTAAGTTAAACAGCATTGGGCTCGGTTAGTACTTGGATGGGTAACCGTTCGGAAATACTACGTGTCGTTGGCATGTTGGCAGGAGACTGGTGTCCTCCAGTTTATCAAGCTCAACCAATTATAACTCTTTATGAGTTACTTACCTTATAGAGGTTATTATTCCAAAATATTGTGCAACAATTATATCAACCATTTTTTTAAACAATTAAGTAAGTTTATAGAATTGAATTTCATGAAACTATTCGCCTCTTTGAATATTTGTTCTTTTATTCAATTTGGGTCCTTTACTCTTATAATTTCAATAAATTTTTTTTTTTAATACAATGTTTAGATTATTTGTATATATTACCGTGAGACAATTTTCGATGGATTATTGGAATTTTAATTACTGGAATGATAAATGATTGAATCATTATGAATAATGATCAAAAGAATTTGATTTCATCGGAATAGCTGTCAATTTTCATGATTAGTTATTTTAAAATGTTTATTGGATCATATGTGCCAGATGCTCTCATCAGGTTTGAATTAAATATGAAGGTTTTTATTGAAAAATTAATACCAAATTCATAACTACATCATTCCCATTCTATTTAATTCGAATTGCAAAATCAATTTCTGTTATTGTGTAAAATGAAAAGTAATGCTGATCTAAGAGCCGAACCATGTATATTATAAGTTTTTGAGCTCGCTGAAACCGAATCCGAAGTCCATTTCACCCCAGCACGCCAGGTTTTCGACATAACCTCAAAAAGTCTCCAAAGACACCCTGAAATGAAAAGTATAATGCTGGGATAAGTGCTGGACCATGTATATTATATATGTCTTTTGGGTCGCTGAAACCGAATCCGAAGCTCATTTTACCAAGTCGCATCAAGTTTTCGACATAACCTCAAAAAGTCTCCTCAGACACCTTTAAATGATAGTAATGCTGGTCTGAGAGCCAGACTACATCATATATTTTTTGGGTCGCTGAAACCAAATAAAAAGTCTATTTTACCCCATCACGTCAGGTTTTCGACATAAACTCGAAAAGCCTCTATAGACACCTAAACATGAGAAGTCTAATGCTGTGCTGAGAGCCGAACCATGTATAATATAGGTTTTTGAGGTCGCTGAAACGAACTCCGAAGTCCATTTCATCCCACTACGTCGGGTTTGCGACATAACCTCAAAAAGTTTCCGAAGATACCCTAGAATGGAAAGCATAATGCTGAACTAAGTGCCGGACCATATTATATGTTTTTTGGGTCGCTGAAACCAAATCGAAAGTCTATTTTACCCCATCACGTCAGGTTTTCGACATAAACTCGAAAAGCCTCTATAGACACCTAAAAATGAGAAGTATAATGCTGTGCTGAGAGCCGAACCATGTATAATATAGGTTTTTGAGGTCGCTGAAACGAACTCCGAAGTCCTTTCACCCCACTACGTCGGTTTTACGACAAAACGTCAAAAAGTTTCCAAAGATACCCTGGAATGAAAAGCATAATGCTGAACTAAGTGCCGGACCATATTATATGTTTTTTGGGTCGCTGAAACCAAATCAAAAGTCTATTTTACCCCATCACGTCAGGTTTTCGACATAACCTTAAAAAGCCTCTACAGACACCTAAAAATGGGATTATGTCAAAAACCGGATGTGATGGGGTAAAATGAACTTCGGATTTGGTGTCAGCGACCAAAATACAAAAAATAAACCTGATCATGAGAAGGAGAGATTCGCAAGTGTCTGAGAAATTATCCATAATAATTGGCCATTTGGATCCATTATATGCAAAAAGTACTGAAACACATAGATTTCTCTCCTTTTTCTCATTAAAACGTGCAATCCTTGAATCTCCTGACACGAAAACGGTTTGAGCAGAAAGGCATTCAGTGAAACGATAAATTTATTCCGACAGTTTAACGAGGGCAACGCATATTTTTATAACGTGAGAGAACGAACGTCATGTCCATACCAGCCAGAATGACAAACATTCTTGGCGGTAATGAAGAAAATAATTTTATTTTGAATATGCGTTTTCTTGACACCAATTTCACATGGTATAACTTTTATGGATTCTAGGTTATAACATAATAATATTTATCTTAAATTGAATACAACTTTATGTGGAAAAATGAATTCCTGCCCCGCTCCGCTAGGAACCGAACCCAGGATCTTCTGTTATCCAGACGACTGCTCTCCCAACTGTGCTACGGTGCGGTCCGTCGCAGAGTGGGGACAAATGAGGTGTCTGTGGAAAAATGAATTTTTATCCCAAATTCCTTGAACGATTTTAATTTCCTTTTTGTATAAATTGACGCTCATGAAATTTTTAACAATGTTGTCGAGGCACATTTCCAGAAAAGATGTTATCTTTTTTTATTCAACTTTGAAAATCAGGAAAAAAATCATTTTTAAGATGCTATTTCATGGAAACTCATCTAATTTATACGAATGAACACAATATTAGTAAGGTAACTTGTTTTGAATAATGTCTAGCAGTATCAGATATTTAAAAAGTTGTTCACAATTTTCATAAACAAATTAATCAACAAAAGTTAGATTTCTAGTGAAAATGATATATAGCTACTTCAGATGTACATTTTCAAGTGAAAATATGGAGGAAATAAAATTTCGATACGTCTTGTGAAAAAAAGACCATTTGTTACTTTTCAAACAAATGTTTTAAACAAATGCATGAATTCGTAATTTTTGAATGGATTTTTTTCAACAGAAAGGACAATGAATATCTTACTTATAGTTTTTTGGGCGATTCCTCGATTTCAGACACTGAGTTTTGTTTGTTTAAACAAAATTTATTAAAAAATGCATGATATTGTCATTTTTCAGTGAAAGGAATCCGTTTTTTTTTTAATCGACTTCAGAAATTTTTTAAAAACCTCTTACTATGATACTTAGTTATCAAATACAATGATTTCTATTTGTTCGAACAAATTAAATAAATAAATTCATTATATTTTCATTTTTGAAGATAAAGATTTCGTTCCATCATTCCAAAACTAACTTAATAAATAAATTACTCTGAGGCCATTTCTTAATGTAAGAATTACATTGTTTCTTCTGGAATTGACTACAATTTTTGAGCAATGTCCCTCTGTTACGATAGTGTATAATCTGGCAGAACATGTTTATTATTCTTTCAATTATTTATAACAATCAGTCAAAATTATCAAAAAAGTATAAAAGATTTTAGTTCTTTCATGTTGTTGCAAATAAAAATGCGTTTCATAAAAGAACAAAATGTTGTTACCATAAACAACGGTTTATTAAATTCATTTAAAATTTATGAAATGTCGCAACAGCAAGATATCTCAGTGAAGGCCCATTGGTTATACATATTTGATTAATTGTGTTGAGGGAACTGAATTTATCTACTAAAACATAACCAAATTAAACATTTGTTTATTACGTTTTTGAACAACAATTACTAAATGTGTAATATTAATAAAAGATAGCTGTAGAGAGCTACTAGCAAGATATTGAGAATACATTTCTTTGAAAAAAACGGAATCTTTATGTTGAAAAACAAAAAAACAATCAATTTATTCATTCAATTTGTTTGAACAAATAAAAATCATTCTATTCTGTAAGCAACTATCACATCAAGAGGTATTTTTGGAATGTCTGGAGTTGATTAGAAAAAAACCAATTCTTTTCGCGGAATTTATGAAATCTCCACGTTTTGAGCCCTCCTGATTACGAAAAAGTAGTTTCTACGTAGGTGTTGGGAGGATTTTGAAAAAGTTTTCGAACTTTTTTCACAAGACTCAAAAATTATAAGTAGAATTTCTTATAGCACGTAAAAAGTGAAACAATTTATCCTAATCATTTTTTTCGATAAAAACAAAATTATCAGAGTTAAGGTGTTTTCAAAATTCAAAAATATAAAACAAAATGAGGATTTTCAGCTAAATAACGTACAAATTGAAAAGAAAGTGAGAGAGAAAAAATGTTTCTTCTTGGAAGCCCAAAAGATCGTGAATACAACTTTTTGAATTTTCTCAAAGAATCGAGAATTCAAATTTTGATCGCACAAAAAATAATGAAAAATAATCTGTGAACTCGATAACTTTCGAATAAATAATCATATTAGATCGTGCTTACATTTTGAGATACCAAAAAGACAGGTCAAGTTCGTTAACCAGCTAGTTTGGATGAAAATCCAAGATGGGGAGCATTTTGAAAATTTTTCTGGCCTTTCTTTCAAGAATCAGAAATTGTAAGTACAAATTTTTTGTAGCACGCAAAAAGTGAAACAATTCATCCTTATCATCTTTTTCGATAAAAACAAAATTGTCAGAGCTATGATATTTTCAAAATTCAAAAATAAAATTGAGAATGAGAGTTTTTAGCCAAATAACGCAAGATTGAAGAGAAGGTTAGAGAAAAGAAAATGTTCCTTCTTGGGAGCCTTGCCAGATCGTGAACAGAACTTTTTGAATTTCCTCAAAAAATCAGAAATTCCCATTTTGATCGCACAAAAAATATTGAAAAACTAGCAACACTTAACGAGATACAAAGAAAAATTTAAAAAGAAGAACTGTTCCTTTTCGATGGGATGCATGGTTTTTGTTTTAATTATAATTATAATAATATTAGAAATAGATCATCTAAATGAAAAACAAAACAAAGCACGAGGTATATAAATTATATTATATACATTTGATGCATTAGAGTTGAAGGTAATATAGAAAAGTTCGCGTTTCGGACAGATTTTGATCGAGTTTGCAGCACGAGACACACAATGAGAATGTATTCGTTAAAGCCGGAGAAGCTTTAACAAAAGGGAATTCAGAATCATCAAATAAAGCAGCCAAAGTTCTACTTTTTAGTTTCAAAAGCTATATACACAATGGTAGGGAAGTATAAAGACCGAGCGTGTAGCGCGAGGTGAATTCAAAACTGAGCGGGGAGCGCGAGGCACATTTATCATCGAGCGCGAAGCGCGAGATCCGAGAGACGCTCGCCCTAGGCGCGCTCAAACTTGCGAGCTAAGCCAGCTGCGCCGAAATGATAATTCTCTACTGAAATACCCTGTCCTAACTCAGAAGTAGAGTTATGGATAATAGAACGTTTCACTACAAATGAAATAAGGTTTCAATGGTCAATAAGCATCAAGTAATGAGTTGTATAACTTTTTCAATAAAAAGAATCAAAAACCGTCATCCTCTCAGAGAGTCTCCGTCTCTACTTTTACGTATTCCACCAGTGGGTCAAATGTCACATGCGTCAATGCTGTGAAAACAGCGATTGAAAAATCACCAACTTATCCTCTTGTAAACAAGCAGATCAGACGCAAGTCACGGCATTGGTACGGAAGAAGCTACATAAAAGCTCTTTCGGCATGCATATTACTACATTCCAGATAAAAATCCCAGGCACTGAATCAAAGACCCTATTTCTAGATTGCCGGTCAGGAAACATAAAAACCAAAAATTTTGAGATCTTCCGAAAACATTCCAAGCACCTCACAATCTATCTCATCCCCAGAACAAATAAGAAGACTGTTTTCATTATGTGTATATCATCCTCTGCTGCATCGAACCAAGACAATTCTGCTTTGGTTGGTTTATCCCAAGAAGGCATTGTGCTGATTAAGAGTTCTGAAACTCCTCAAAGTTGTCCCAAGCACTGGCAGTGTTGCATCGTTTGTTCAACAGTGCCTGCAGACGTCGAAACTTGGAAGCACTTCCAAAATCGGGAGTACATAAGTTCTTGGGGAAAACTGATGCAGATACAACAAACCAACTATAGTTTCGGACACTGCTAAGTAAATGGGTGCAACTGTGCTTCAACCATCGTGCAATTGTAGGCTGAGATTATACAGTTTGCTCGTGATTTACAACACTCGTTGCAGCCATTAATTCGAGAGTCGCGTAACTTCCCTCTGGCACACTTCGTTTTATACGCATTTTACAACCACCGCGGAATTAGGCTGCGCCTCAATTTGCAGCTTCCAGCAAGAAGAAACTTGCTAGGCATGCAGTTCGCCGACAACCTGGCGTATGGTAACTGCTATCAAGTTATCCGCTTTCCGAACGCGATCGAATTCGCTGCTGATTAAACTGTGAGTGCCTAGAATACAAGAGCAGAAGAGCTGTGTAACTTGGGGGAAGCCGTACACTGCTCTGAATTGCAAGTAACATCCTTGCGGATGTTCCCTGCCTCCAACCCTCTTGAATCAACGCCCTCTTTGATTTCCAATGGAAGTATCGCAAATACTGACATAACTTTTGCTTGCTTTTGCTCACTTTTGCTCGCTTTTGCTTGCTTTTGCGGCAGGAGACTCGACGAGGAAAGAGACGAGTTTTGATACAAGTGTTGTTAACCACTATGAGCTGGGTTTATTTCTAACAGAATGTGAGTAGGATTATAATGGATGGCGTCACACTCGCGTTCTACTTTAGAAGCAAAGAGTCAATTCTAATAAAACTTTGCGGGCGCATAGAGAGGGCTCGAAAATGAGGGAGGTGTGCTTTTATGGCGGCGCTTTTATGTCTTTTTAACTCGTATATCCAACTTTTGTGCTCTTGCGCCTGCAGAAAATTATGCCCTGCTTGAGGATCCTTCGTCCCAGTAATATCCTCAGTAAAATCTCCCAATAATACTTTTTATACTAGCCAGAGGAAAATGGAGAGTCAAACTTGAATTGGAAAAATTTAGATGATCACAGTGATCTACCAGATAGTACCAAGCACCGTAAAGAATGTTTTCTCCATAGTCAGGACGTTTTATATTCTGTTTGAATATCCAATGTCTAAGGGTGCACATGGTTCTGATATCTTAAGGTCAAAATTTGTCTCGTGAACCCGGTACCTCTAGAGTTCCCTAAGTTCCCTGAGTATTAAGAAGCTGTTACTCTTGATGGTTCGGAACCTACCTTTAACTGTAGGTCCCACTCACCCCGTAACAGGGAGAGAGTATAAACAAATATCCCAGTATTCTACTAATTGATAAAGAAGATCAGTTACTGACAAAAAAAAACTGATTTTGAACAGAATATTTGTATTTTTTAATTATAATAATGCATACCTTACCCAGAAAGTGAACTTCTAACACAAAAGCCCGATTTCTTGCCAAATATTCAAATTTTTTAATAGAATAGTTGCAGTTTGAACACGAAATATGACGAATTTTCAACAAGGTGGATCAACTTTACTCCGAAAAGTTGCATCTTCAACTAAAAAAGATTACAAACAATTATTAAAAACAAAAAGGATGAAGTTTTGAGGAAGATAATCAATCTTGAGCGGAAGCAGATACATTCTGAGTAAAAGAGAATCATTAAAAAAAACACAAATCCTACACAAGATGGTGAAATTTTCAACCATGCAGTAGTATTTCCAATTGAAACTGGCAATCAAAAAGATGAATTTCGACCAAAATATGAAAATTTTGAATCGGTATGATTGAAGCTCCAACTATTTTGTTCGATATGCGCCGTTTGATTGAGATTTTTTTGGGAAACAAATTCAACTCCCTAGGCAAAAATTGCATTCATTGAATTCACCTGTTCTCGATGAAGAATTGAACTCTGTTGTTTATGGCTAGAAGGCTGAATAATTGCAATAAAAACTTAGCAAGTTTATCCTCGAGTTTATGTCACTCGACAAAAAATTCTTTTTTTTTTGAAAATCCAACTTAGTATAAAAATTATTCTGTTTTTGGTAAGAGGGTCAACTCTGAAGAAGAAAATTCATCTTTCAGGGTTAAAATTTCACCTATTTTCGTAGAAAATTCAACCATTTGGTTGAGGAATAACTTTTTTGTAAGAAATTCGTCTTTATAGCTAAACATTTCAACAATTCACAATAAATTCATCTTTTTGATTGAGAATACATCTTTTTGATGAAATGTCTCAGATTTTTGTCAAAGAAACATGCCATTTTACCAAAATGGGTGCATTCCCCGTCAGACTTCCTTTCAAAGGTTTTTTATATTCTCATTCTGGATGAGAAGGGGTTTTATGTGGAAATTGACTTTCGCGGATTTGATGAAATCTTCACGTTTTGAGACCCCCTGTGTCAGAAAAATGGTTTTTACGAAGGTGTCTGTCTGTCTGTATATCTGTCTGTCTGTAATCTGTAATCTGTGTACTCGATAACTTTCGAAAGAATGATCGAATTGGATTAATAAAAACAAAATTGTCAGAGTTGTGGCATTTTCAAAATTCAAAAATATAAAAGAAAATGATAATTTTCAGCCAAATAACGCAAGATACAGAAGAAAGTCGGAGAGAAAAAATGCTTCTTTTCGGGAGCCCTACAAGATCGCGAATAGAACTTTTTATATTTTCTCAAAAAATCGACAATTCTCACTTTTGATCGCACAAAAAATAATGAAAAATAATCTGTAAACTCGATGACTTTCGGAAGAATGATCATATTTGATCGTGTTTTGACACCCATTTTGAGGGACCAAAAAGACAAGTCAAGTTTGTTAACCAGCTATTTTGGATGGAAAATGAAAGAGGGGGAGCATTTTGAAAATTTTTTTTGACTTTTTTTTCCAAGACTGAAAAATTGTAGATACGGTTTCTTGTAGCAGATAAAAAGTAAGGCAATTTATCCTTTTGATTTTTTCTGATAAAAACAAAATTTTCAGAGTAGTGGAATTTTCAAAATTCAAAAATCTAAACAGAAAATGTGAATTTTTAGCCAAATAACGCAAGATTGAAAAGAAAATCAGAGAGAAAAACTGGTCCTTTTCGGGAGCCCTACAAGATCGGGGATATAACTTTTTGAATTTTCTAAAAAAATCGAAAATTCCCATTTGGATCGCACAAAAAATAATAACTTTCGAAAGAATGATCATATCCAATCGGGCTTTGGCTCATTTTTTCAAAACCGGAAAACAAAGGACGAGTATATTTGCCAGCAGCTATTTAGGATAAAAAATCAAAGAGGGAGAGCACTTGGAAATTTTTTTGGAATTTTTTCCAAGAATCAAAAATCGTAAGTACGGTTTCTTGTAGTAGGTAAAAAGTGAAACAATGTATACTTATAATTTTTTTTAATAAAAACCAAAGGGTCAGAGTTGTGGCATTTTTTAAATTCAAAAATAGAAACGAAGATGAGAAGTTTTAGCCAAATAACGCAAGATTGAAAAAAAAGTTAAAAGGAAAAAAAGGTTTCTTCTTGGGAGCCGTACAAGATCGTTTATACAACTTCTAGAATTTTCTCAAAAAACAGAAAATTCCAATTTTGACCGCACAAAGAATAATGAAAAATGAACTGTGAAATCGATAACTTTCGAAAAAATGATAATATTGGATTGTGCTTTGGCACAATTTTTTAAGGCCGCGAAAGAAAGGATGAGTTCGTTAATTAGCCATTTTTAACCAATGGTTCTGGATTTATCCATCAAAATCGCTTTTTGAAAAATCAAAAATGCATGTTTCCGTTCAAACTATGCAAGGTGTGAAAAAATGTTAAAATCAAAAATTATTTATTTTAAAAAGACCTATATATTCTATACATACCTTTTTTCCATAAAATGCATAGTTTTTGTTTAAATCTCGAAAAATGCTACCAAAAATGAAAAGTTCCATCTTTGAGCAAAACTATGCGAGATATGAAAAAAATGAAAGAAACAAAAATTCTTTACCTTAAAAGGTTTACAAGTTTTACATGAAATTTTTCCCAATACGGCGTATATTTCTTTTTTAATCGTAACAACGCTTTTTAAAAAATGAAAAATTCAATTCGCTAGCCCAACTATGCGAGATGTAAATAACAGTGGCGACTATTGTAATGAGAATGTGTTCCTTAAGGCCAGTAGAGTCTTAAGTAAACCTAATATAAAAAAATGTTATCAAAATGAAAAAAACATGCAATAATCTTCATAGAAGTGGAGGTTTCCAGGAGTTTTGCAATATTTGCAATTCTTTGTTTGCATTACACTGTAAACTGAATCACTATTTTATTTGAAATTCAAATTTCTTGTTAAAACTTAGTCTCGTTAATGAAAGAAAAACTATGTGGTTGAAAATTTCATTTCCGGGTTGCGAATTTAGTGAAGAAATTAAACTGTTCCTTATGAAATTCGCCTTTTTGTCTGTTTGGGTGAAAAAATAAAAGATTAAGCAAGTTTATCTCTGGCCGAAAATTCTTCTTCTTTATTAAAAATTCAACTGTTCACTGTAGAATTATTCTGTTTTTGGTTGAAGATTTAACTCTGAAGTTGGAAATCCACCTTCCAGGGCTGTTATTTCAACTATTTTCGTTCATCAAAATTCATCTTTTTGATTCAAAATACATCTGTTTGATGACAAGTTGACCTACTTTGTTCAAGATTCTTTGTTTTTTTAAAATGATTTGTTTATAGAATTAACAACCATCAATCCTTAACGATATGATGGATCGTATGGAACTACCAACTTTGGAATATGTGCTTACAAATTATTTCAAATATTTCATAAACAAATTTTTTATCTTCAGATGTCATTGTACTGATTATTATCAATTCTGTTCGTTCATATTGCTCGCGGGAAGATAATAAATCATTTATTTTATAAAATTTGATAATTCCTGTATTCATGCTCTTTGAATGAACAATAAAATTTCAGTTTTACAAAAAAATTGAGAAGAGGGCAGGGAAGTATAATAGCCTATGAGCGCCGTGCTGATAAAGCCACCCCTCTCTACCAGGTGATCAGATTCACTATCAGATTAGGAGAATCAGCAATCTGGGATTGTATTTCTTTTACTTGCGGAACAATCAGAAGTGGCAGCGTCACGATTTCTACCGCGTGTCAGAGCGTGCGACGATCAGCGTCAGCTTCGGCTTGTGACACACATTTTTGATTAATTCAAACCAAATTTCATCATTTTTTACATGGGTAGAGGGTGCAGTACATAAAAAAATTTGCTAGAGTATGAATTAGGTGTTTTTTATTTGTTCTTCAATATCAAATTCGATGCTTCCAAGGGACTGATGACAAAGGCGTCACTCAAAAATTACTACGTATTCCCGAATCATGCTGCACCGGAAACCTGCTCAAAACTCCTTCATTCGTTGATTCAGAAACTAAAGTCATAAAATTTGTTTTAAGCATTCATATCGATTCCCTGATTTCCCAGCGTTTAAATTGTCCACATTCCAGGATCGTCAAGCTGACACTCTGAGATGTTTAAGCTGAACACCCGTTTTTTAGATCCTTGTGGATATTGAGTTACACCATCAGCTCTATGTAAGGCTGTCTTATAGTTAAACCTCAGTTTAACCCTATAGTTGAACCCCTAAATCCAAACATTCAACCTGACTATCCCTCCGTCTAATGAAAGGAGAATAGAATTTCAACCTCTTCTACTTTGAAGTTTGGGCTTGTAACCTAACCGACACTGAGATTCGATGTTGTAATCCGTATTCCATGATGAGCAAGGAATTGCATTTCGGGTGAGATGATGATAAGACGGTAGATCAGAAGGGAGGGTCTAATCGTCGTTAAATGGTCCGTGAGTAATTCCGAGCGCCGGCGAAACCCATGGACTATCGGAGGATAGGTGCCAGGGTTGCCGTTCCTGTTACCCTCCGTACACGACTATATCTTGATTATATTCCAGTTAGAAACCAACTTTCCACCACAAACTCAACCGTCTTGGAGACATCTCATTTATCATCAAGTGAGCTGAAGTAAAGTGAAAACCGCAAATTTCTTGCCACTATCGCGATGCTGTTGGTGAGATAAAAGTGTCGTAATTTTCTTTATATCATAAACTACCTCTGCAGAGGGAGTCCTCTGAGGTTCGGTTCCAGTTTTTGTATTTATCATCTGTTGTAATGGTTCTCATTTATAAGATGGACCTAAGCCGATTGGTAAATAAAGTGATTAGGAGCTGTCTTGGCCTTTTCCCGGATCAGCAAATACCAAAGGATAAGAGACGAAGGGAAGGTATGATTTCATCTCTTGAGTAATTGGCATCTTACCTTTAACTGACCAAAAATTAAATTCCCTTATATAAGAAATCTCCATTCAACCATGTTTTCCAATCTATATTTAGAATTTCATTGCTTCCAACCCATTTTTTCATTTTTTAATCCAAAATACAAGACAAAGTCTCAAATTTTCCTTTTCTTTGAACGTCCTTTTTATGAAGAAATTTTTTCATAAAAAGAAGAAAACGCAATTATTTTGGTCATACGTTCAATATACATGTATTTTCTGGTTAAAAAAAAACGATATGGAATACACCGACATTTTCACCCATCTTTGGATCTTTTTCAAGGTAGAAATGAAAACGTGAACTGTTGTAAACGAAATCATTCCTGGTAACTCGTTTTTTCTTAGTCCTCCTTTTTTACAAACAGGAAGAGGGTGAAACCCGTACAAATGTTAAAATAAAAAATCTGCCCGCTGCACGTCTTTCGGATCTCGCGCTTCGCGCTCTATGGTAATATCGTCTCACGCTCCGCGCTCGGTTAAGAATTTACCTCGAGCTACGCGCTCGGCCTTTGTACATCCCTACAATTGTATAAAAAGCTTGTGAAACTCAAAAGCAGAATGTCAACTACTTTAATTTAATGGGTGTGAATTCGCTTTTGTTAAACCTTCTCCGGCTTTTACAGTCAGTCTCAAAATTCGATAATCATTATGGCCATGTTAAACATGGTTCACGTGACCCAAATTATCGATTTTTTTGCAACAACTCACGTCCGCACCGGAATAAATATCGAGTGGATTTTTTGGGGAAAGCCTTAGAAAATAATAAACTACGTTTGTATACAACATTTGGTTCAAAATTTTAGGGAAAAATTCGCAAAAAAAAAATTTTTTTTTAAATTTTGAACAAAACGTTGTATACAAATGTAGTTTATTGTTTCCTGAACCTTTTTTCAAAATATCAACTCGATATCTATTTCGGTGTAGACGTGAATTGTTGCAAAAAAAAAGATGTCGGTAAGGTAGGAATCGGGTAAGTTCAACATGGCCTCATAATGATTTATAAAATTACCAAAATATATCTATTGTAAATGCTGCGTATTTAGATGGAGGCTTCTAAGTGGGCTCCAGAAAAAAAATAATTCAGGTTGAAATTCTTCGTTTTTCAAAAGTTATTAAGAGTTTTAGTTTTTGCTTCCTCGTTAGAGAAAACTTACAATTCTTATCCAATGCCAAGGTCTCATTTCATTCTTTAGAGGATTCTCTACAATTCTATTTAGGTAGATTGTATTGAAAAAATCAATTCGGAACTCATAATTATTTTAATTGTTATAAGCAATGAGAGTTCAAATTTCAATCAACACTACCCAAACAGAATTGTAGAGAATCTTTCTAAGAATTAAATGAGGCCTTGATCATTGGGATTAGATAAGAATTGTAACTTTTCCCAAACGACAAAGTGAAAACTAAGACTATGAATAACTTCTGATAAATAAAAAATGTCAACCTGAATTATTTTTATCTGAAGCAGTTTTATAGGCCTCCTTCATAATACGCAACAGTTATTAAATACATTTTGGTTAATTATATAAATCATCATAAAGATTATCGAATTTCGAGATTGACTGTAACTAGATTACATCCTTAACGAATACATTCTCATCGCGTTTCTCGTGCTGCGCACTCGATCAAAGTTTGTCCAAAACGGTGGAGAAGTTTTATTGCCTAATTTTTTTCACATGTTGTGTAGTTTTTCTGGAAATTCAATTTTTTAATTTTTAATTTTTTTTTTTACAATGGAAACAAAAACTACGCGTCCAATGGGAAAAATTATAAACAGATATTTTTCGGGTGAACAACTTTTCTCTATCAATGTTCTGTGTTAGCCTTAGTCCTTATTTAAAAAGTTTTATTATTTCATTTTTAGTTATTTTTTCTGATTGTAATGAAAAGTAAATATCCTGTTAAAGAAGTTAATAACACATTCAGAGATATTTCCCTGGTAAAGAAATTGCGTCTATTTGATTTTTCCTAAGCTTGTGTCAATTCTCCAAAACTTCATTTTTTCATTTTTTATATGGTTTTTTATAAATGAAGCAAAAACTACTTGTCCTATCAAAAAGTTAGTTTTACAAAATTTGTAGATCTTTTTCGGGTGCACAATCTTAGTCCGTTTATATTTTCCCGTACCTTGCATAAATTGACCAAAAAATGAAACTTCCTACTTTTCATCATTTTTTGTGCGACAAAAATTTAATTTTTCGATTTTTTGAGAAAAATGAAGAAGTTTTGAAAACCATCTTGTAGGGCTCTCAAAAAGAAACATTTTTCTTCTTCAAACTTCTTTTCATATCTTGGGTTGTTTGGCTAAAAATTCTCATTTTCGTTTATATTTTTTAATACTGAAAATGCCACAACTGTGACAATTTCGTTTTCATCGAGAAAAAAAAATCATGGGGATAAATTGTTTCACTTTTTACTTACTACAGGAAACCATGCTTACAATTTTTTAGTCTTGGAAAGAAAAGTAAAAAAAAATTTCAAAATGCTCAACCTCTTTTATTTTTGATCCAAAATAGCTGGTCAACGATCTCGACTTGTCTTTTTGGTCCCTCAAAATGGGTGCCAAAGCAGGATCGAATGTGATAATTCTTTCGAAACCTATCGAGTTCACGGATTATTTTTCATTAATTTTTGTGCGAAAAAATGGGAATTTTCGATTTTTTGAGAAAACTCAAGAAGTTGTATGCACGATTTTGTAGGGCCCCCAAATCATTTTTCTCCCTGACTTTCTTTTTAATGTTACATTTTTTGGCTAAAACTTCTCATTTTGTTTTATATTTTTGAATTTTGACAATACCATAACTCTGACAATTTTGTTTTTATAAAAAAAATCATACGGGTAAATTGTTCCACTTTTTATCTCCTACAGGAAACCGTACTTACAATTTTTGCGTCTTGAAAAAAAGTCCAAAAAATTTTTCGAAATGCTCCCCCCCCCCCCTTTGATTTTTCATCCAAAATAGCTGGTTAACGGACTTGAACTGTTTTT